>JAUTXX010086836.1:0-16868 GCA_032273605.1 Panulirus laevicauda
GGTCGGTAGGTAGGGAGTGGGAGGGAGAGGGTCGCGTGGCAGGGAACCTGGGCATGGATGTTCAGAACGACATGAAAGACTCCAGTGTGTGGATGTGGGTCCTGTGGGACGTGTGTAATTGTAGGTCGTCCCTGATACTCAGCCCGGCTTGTGTATACTCTCACTAATGTTGATTTGCATATGTTTCTGCGTCTGCGTTTGTTTTTCTGGATGCCTTCGTGGATGTGTAGGCATCTACGTCCCTGTATTATCAAGGTACGTGAGGGATGTTATGTATGTGTCTGTGCATGTAATTATTTGTACAGTATGGGGAAGTCAGTTGATATTTGCCGATCTACACCTTTCTGGGCCCTCTCTCTTGGACTTTCTTTACTATTTCTTTTTTTGTGTGTGGTGACAGAACACGTACACATGTAATAGTAGGTTGAAAACTACTATTGGTGTTGCTGTAAGACAATGTTGAAGGATGAGTTGTGAGTATGTGTTAACGAGCGTAAGGAAGTGTGGTTCCAGATTCATGTGCATGAGAATAAGAGTGTATGACTGGAGACGTGTGATTGTCAGAACCTGTGCACCTGATATTTAGTACAGGACCAGAGGGTTAAGTGGCCACACAAGGAAGTCGTTGGTAAGTCATGGACTGACACTGAAGGGGAAGAACTGTTTCATGTTCTGGGAAGTGAGCGGGTTTTTCAGGAAGAAGGGGTAGTGAAAGGTGACGGGGCTTCCCTTTCCACAAGATTGAATGGCATGTGAGAATATGAAAACGTCAGTCACATCATGACTGATTATGTGTTTATCATTACATACAACTTGTCGTATTTCTTGGTGATCTAACGTATTATTTATCTTTTCAGGTGAGGCTTGCGAGAGGTGGCAGCGTGGAGGTGGACGGGAGGCGGGAGGAGACCAGCCATGAGAGGTGGGGTACTGTTTCTGTTAAGCCTTGTGCTGTTGGTAAGGGTCTGAGTTCCTGTGTGGCAGTGCTGGCGTGTTCTGGTTATTGCTCTTACTCGTAAGGTGTTTTGAAAGTATTCTCCAGAAACACTTTCTTGTTCCACATGGAGTGATATTTTCAGTGCTGGGTATCCTACTGATTTCCATGCATTTCCAGTGTGTAAGTGTTTCAGTCCTCCGTGACATTTTTTCATTTCATGATACGTCTTTCAGTTATCCCAACATCTGGTGTTATACTAAGACCAGGTGTTATTGCAAGATACCTGGCTCACAGATATATCCACACACGAAAATCTGCCGCTGGCGTATTTTGTTCCGCTTGGCTGAAGAAACCTGAGTGTAAAAATATTACTGACCTCAAATGAGATGCAAATTTCTTGCTTCACTTTTCATGAGGGCCTCCATGGCTTGCGTTGAGCCCACAGGGTTTGGGACCCCGGCAACCACGAGTCATGGTCGAAGGCGCCAGTAGTAGAGACATTGGTGCTTGTTTATCATAGCACAACGTTATCTCTAGACGAGCTCTATCACCCACGATATAGAAGCCATTACCGACGCTGAGAGTCTCAGGAGTTAGTGCAGACGCTTCAATGGGCTCCTGTCGTGGCCTCGTCCTATCCAGAGGCAGTTGGTTTACTTTGACACCTCCGTCCGTCCTTAAACTCCCAGAAGGATTAGCTCACGCGGCATGTGTGTGTGCATGTGATGTGTAATCACTTGTTGTTTTCAGTGATTTGTGCATTATGCATGTGTTGGAAAGCTGTATGAAGAACCTCAGTATGATTTTCTTTGTTCTTTTCGACAAATAGTTCATTGTTTGAAGTTACTTTCCTGTAATTTGATGACTGAACATGTGAAACATTCATAATTTGTCTAGTTCCAGCGGTAAGTTTCAAGTTCTTTCCTCAATCCTTCCTGTGACTCGTAATTGCATACCAACAGTGGCTTTAGGCTGGAACGGGCGAGTAGTACTTCCCTCGTTTGATCTTCAAGGTGGGTGCGACGCATTACCTTGACTTGTTTGTGTTGCGAGAGCCAGCTCTCTATGGAGGCCGACCCTCAGATGGTGTATTTACTCTGGTGGACTCTCAAGTTGTCGAGGAATCTGCTTCAGATACAGGAGTGGCACGTTCCGAGGAAAGCTGAGCCCACCTCCCCACCCGCTAGCCAATCCCTTATTTTCGCTCGCTCACGTTCTCTCACAAACAAACAGCTGTATGATTCCCTTCTTCGAGACCTACCAAAATCGATCAGTATCATGCGATACCTTACCGAAGGACCTTAAGTACACGCAAGATCGACGTCCGTGTACAGTCTGCTCCAGTGTTATCATTGCTGGCTAGGTATGTTGTCGGATGCACACCAGGTTGGGGGTCAGAGGGCATAACGTCACCTTTAGGCGGATGCCCGCACAGAATAGTCATGTAATTTTTGACTGACATAGAGCCCCTCGCCATTAACTGAACCACGTAATACTCTACAAGCTACTGCATCATGTGATTACTGCGTGGCAGTTATCGTCTCAAGGGTAGACCATTTTGATATCTGTTTCCTCCTTTTCATCGCCAAGCTTTAGAACCCTTCACCCCTTCATTTCTTTCCTAACAGCAACGACCTGCCCCTATTTCAATGCTGATAACCTCTATCTCTAAAATTCTTCTCGTATTTTTCCTTTTATCTTCTTATTTCTTCTTCCTTTTTAACCTTTTCCATTTATGAATACAGGCCTAACCTTTATGTAGACTTTTATCCATAACTGGAGTCTCCACCATACAAAAAAGATGTCGCATGTTTTCATGGGTACAACGTAATTCTGACCCACTGATGTTCTTTGGATTTTATTAGTCATCATTTGCACAAGTTCAGAAGGTGAAATGGTCCAAGTGACAGTTGCGTCAAGTTGACACAAACCCAGAGTGAGGTTGGCGGGGCGACGTTGTTATGGTCGACCATGAGGGTGACAAGAGCTTCCAGACGCGCTCCTCCCTCCCTCCCTCTCCCTGCCCAGCCACCAGCCCAACCCTCGCCGCTCCCTTTCTCTCTGTAATTTTTTCCTTAAATTCCTTTAACAACATTCTGCATGTCTGCCTGTTTTGTGTTGCTTTATTTTCTGTCATTCTGTATCAGGTTTTTATTTAATGTTTCATATCCTATATCTCCCGCTGTTTATGTCTGACTGTGTCTCCATCCTTTCTCGTGACTTCTAAATCGTTATCAAAATTCATCCTCCTCAAGGGCCCTTAATTCAGCCCCTCGCCACTAGATGGCTCTTGAGCTGACGCCACGGGTGAAGAGGCTTGAATGCCTTTGTCTGTCCTATTGGAGCTAATATAAGTGCACAATGGTCGCTTTACGCGTGTTTACAAATAACTCAGACGAGATCTCGTTAGAGTTTAAAAAGACTTGACAATTCGTTTAAAATGCAGAATGGCCGACCCCTCCAGTAGAAAGGGAAAAAAATGCAAGTTAGCTCTGTCTTTGAACGTGAAATGGGTTAGCGAGCAGAATTTGAATTCCATTTTCATCTTGAGGGTTCGTGTTAAAATTCAGGCAAAGCCTGATGGGTAGGACTGGCCGCCTCCCCTTCCGTGTGGCGTCAGCGCCGCCTGCTGAGGAACATCAAAGGATATGATGGGTCTTGTGCAGCTTACATCCCCCCCACCCCCCTGCCTCCCCGACCCCGACAAAAATTACAGCCAGCTTCCCCTCGGTCCTGAGGCTGTGTTAGAGAGCTGTAGACCGACGGACTGAAAGAGGGAGACACTTGCAGAAAGAGAGGAAAAAAATGGACAGAAAATGTATAGATGGAGAGGAAGAATGTTGAGGGGGAAAAGAAAGCTTTTATGTTTTTTTTTTCTGTAATTGCCAGTGATTATATACAGTTACGTAAGAACGTGTGGAGTGATATTTCGCAGTAGAGACTCACAAAGACCAGTGCCAGTAGAAATACTAACGAGTTCGGCCAGGCACCACCCGAAAGGCCTGAATTCACAGAGAGGCTCTGTGAATTTAAGATTCACTTGAAAACTAATTTCCTCTTTTGGAGTTCCACCTGGAAGCGCTGGCTGAGAGCTCGGGGAGCAAGAGTCGCCCTGGGCTGCTGCATTACTGTGATGTCATCAAAGGCTCTACGCCACTCACCTGCCGCGCCCAGCACCCATAAACTCCCGGGTTCACCCGGAAATTTTTCAATCTTTTTGCTGCAAAAAAGCGGCGAGTTTATTATGCACTCCTATCCATGGTGTGGGTAGTGACGCTGAAGAGAAGACAGAATGCACAAAAAGTCCAGGAATTGGAGATATAATGACTGAATTACATTACAAATCACATGATGAGAGAACTATTGACAGAAGCCAGACTTAGGATACTTCTTAAGTGTCGGGCATAACATCATTGTGGATGAAATGGCGACACATAACGTATGATGGGAATTTTCTCTGAATCCGTAGATTTTACAACAGAAGTTTGATATATGCTGGGTGCTCGAGTGATTATAGTGGTAAAGTTTACATTATGTCTTGTCAGTATCAGCAGGAGGGACGGCCTTCCATAAGTATCTGTAACCCAGCTTGAGTTGAGCCACGTTAAGGTCTCTGCTGATCCAGGTTGTGAACCTCTCTCATGCACCGTCCGTCTGTGATTGTGTCGCACATCTGACACAACCACGTTAGCGTGATGTTGACGGCAGTTTTGTGCTCTTATTAACGAGAGAGAGAGAGAGAGAGAGAGAGAGAGAGAGAGAGAGAGAGAGAGAGAGAGAGACCCTATCCTCGATACATTAGCATGTGTCAGGGCAGTGAGAACAGGAAACACTCCTGTGTGTGGAGGGCTGATGCCCACTTTTTGATCCTGACTCCCTGTTCTAGACAGAAATCTACCTTATCTGACAATCGCCCGTGTTCACTCGCGTCTTAGGGGTCACTCTCCTGGACCCCCGAGCCGAGTGTGTATTGAGGCATAGTTTGCCTTGATTGCTCGACACAAAGGAACGCTTCCGTTAGATTTCTGGAAAATAAATCTGCAAAATTTTTTCGTTGCTTCTGAAACAACTTTTTGTTTTTAAATTTTTGGTCCATATTTCTTTCCAGTGTTGTAGCGCTGTACCTTATGATTTTATTTATCCATATCGTGGTTATTAAGGTATCATTTTCGGATGGCAAGTTTTTTCTGCATACAGAGTGAACATTTTCTCTCTGTAGCGGAACGATTTTTTGAAGGGAGAATTGAAGCAGAGGTTCTGCCTGCTGGATCGGCATTTTGAACATTGTAATGCGCGTGTCGCGCGTCTTTTGTTTTGCCATTGTTTGCGGGACGCGCCACACGGCCTCGTTAGTCCCTAATGTGATTATCTTTTACGCCAGTGATATTAGTGGTAATGGAAGATGTCTTTATTAATTAGCCGGATTAAAGCTGAGCTAATGCATTTGCGCCTGGCGTGGCGGCGCCCCCAGTGGTTAGCTGGATGTTAAGTGGCTATATATTGTCAGCTCTTCCGTTTTCTTTCCAGTTTAGTCTTTAGCTTAATGTGGGTCGAATCCCATGTCTAGTTTGTCCTGTAGCTGACAAGTGGCGTGGGTTGTGGTGGCCCTACATAGGAGGAGACTTATCTCCCAAGGGAGCATGAGGGAGGGAAGTCAATGAAATTTTTTCACCATGTTGATTGTCTTCGAAATCCGGGTTTATCTTTCCTTGAATACAGAGATCATGACCGTTTGCCATCATATAAGATTAGATGAGTACGACTTGTTGAAGTGCGCAGTTGACTGCACCTGCTTGCGACCATCAGGAACACTGGGATGCACAGTAGAGAGACGCAAGAAGATGCTGGAGAAGTATATACAGTGTACCACACTATTCAGTCCTTGGTGGCTGCATGGGCCTGTGAGCCGCCGCTTCCAACAGATTCGTCGACCAACGTCCCAACTGAGCAGCTTGGGCCCAGCCCGAGCTACGGGAGGAGATCTCTAGATACTACTCCAGGTATACTCCAATACTTATAGTGATTTAGATGTTGATAGTTTCTATTTAGTATAGTCCTGTATTTACAGTTACTAGGAGAAGAGGAAGAAAGCTTTTGTCACCTTTAATACAAGACGAGAGAAACAAGGACAAGTGAATAATGATAAGAAGGGCGCACAATGGAACCCCAGACACGGAGGTTTGTGGGAGGTTGAGGGTGCGGCTTCCTGGGTGCTGGAGAGAGGAAGGGGAGTTTGGACAAACACAAACACCCGCGCCAACAGAGACATAGGTAGATGCACAAACAAACAGACTGGGGACTAAACAGCCACAAGGAACACGGCAGCTGCATAGTAATCTGGGCTTGTGTATTGTGAGAGGCAAGGGTAGGAGTGGAAGAGAGATTAGGGGAGGGCGAGGATAGAAAAGGTGGGGAAGGAGAGAGGACTAGAAGCGGCGTCGGGGGCAAAGGAGGGGAGGGGAGAGGGTTAGGCAGACGCGAAGTCTTGCTGTTATTCTGGGCCTCCTCAGTTTCCTCCTGATATTTAATACTTTCCCGATGTGTTGTTGTGGCGTGGGGTCTGCCCCACATGTGTCCGCGTAAGTGTGCTGGATGTGCCTTTAGGTAAAGGATTGTGCATATGGCTGAGAGGATGTGCATCTGGGTGTAGGGATGTGCGACAAGCTGCAGGGATGTATGTCAGGTGCACACCTTGATGAGGTCTTGTGAAGTTGTGGGGTACGACTGTGATAAGTGGAATATACTGCTGGGAGGTATATATGGTAGCGGGTTGATGACTCAGACCATGTCCCTGGGCACCAGATGCAGACACTGCCTGCGACTTCACCATATCCTGCAGTAAGAGGGGGTGTGGGGCTCTTGTGTTGCCATCGTTCGAATTGTCCCTCGTCGTCCATAGTATTACTGGACACTTTATCCTGTTTCCTTAGATTTCTGCCCACATTGTTGCTAGTTGTTTCAGTAGCTTCTGTCGGACATTATCCTCTTGAACACGTTGACAAGACCTTTGGAAAGACACTGTCGAATATTGCCCCGAGAATCAAGAGATGCGATATGTACGAAAAGAGAAAATATCTGGAGCATCCCGGGGCCTAACAATATTCAGTATATTACCAATAGACATCAGAAACTATAAGAGATATACGACGGAGAAGTTTAAGAATGCCTTGTATAAGTGTTTACAACATGTACCAGACCAGACAGACTGTAGTGGCTGCGAGGGCCAGAGGGCTTGTTGTATACTTTGTGTATTATTTGGAGGTGTTTTACCCCAATAGCTTAGATTGTACCAGACTGCTAATGTGGGTCATTGATTGCCAGATGTTAGAAGCCGCGGTCCGCAGGCCCACGTTACCATCACACCCTGGTTGGTCTGGCGTACTTTTAAGTGTTTATCCAGGACCTCTTAGATTTTTTTTCTGGAGTACATCCCACGGTGTTTCTGATGGTTACATGTAATGTTATGAATAGTCGTAGCCAGTAGCTTGGACTCAACCCGAGTTGTGGCGGTAGAAGTCTTGGGAAGACTACTCCAGGTAGACTTCAGAGTGGGTAGGATGACATAACCTTTGACCTGTGACCATAGCCAAGGGTTGTACCGTCGTGCTCAAGGGTTAAGTCACGTTTAAGTCTGTACTCTTGTAGGAATGTTGTTCACCTGAGTTGGTTAGGAAGCTGATTGATTTTATTTCTTTTTTCGAATGAATTTCATATCAAGGAAGGAGAGCATCGGACAGTGACTGATTTACGTGTCAGGTGTCCTAACACGAGAGATCTACACTGCCCCTACCCATGTAAGCTGGGGTCCCCTGCAGCACACAGACACACACACAAACACACACACACACACACACACACACACACACACACACACACACACACACACACACACACACACACACACACACACACGTACATGAATGAGGATATGGTTAATGCAGACGGCATAAATGAATATAAGTTCTGTGTTAGTAGAGAATGTTCAAGAGAAGTAAGACTGTCCATTCAGTACAGACAGGTAATTTCGTCCTATGGGCCCAGCTTGTTCATCAGCTTGATACACCTTCCTTCGTCCACACAAACAAACCGACCCATTTTGTTTTTCTCCTTCCGGCGGCACGTGATTTCTGTCCACGTTTTCCAGCCAATAAATCTTAACGTTACTGACCGAGTTGCAGCACAAATTGTCGCGTCAACGTCAGCAGCGTTCATAGGGCCGACAACAACCTCCCTTTCCCCTACCCTTCGTCCCCACCTCCGGCAAGTCCCCTCCCCTCCACCTCTAGCCACTCCTATGCCTTCCACCACCATTTCCCGCCATCTCTGCGCTCCTCTTCTCCCTCCACCCTCACAACTCGGTAATTTTCATCACCATTAAATCCCCTTTTAGTCCTGCCGTTTGGTCTGGAGGCCGTCCAGCTCGCCCGACCATTGTTCGGGGCCGCCAGTGGGGCACCTGTTGTGTCGGAGCCGAGCTGGCTAGCCACTGAAGTGTTCCGGACGGTGTTGGAGCCTCCTCCAGGCGACTCGTGTTACTATGGGTCCTCTTAGCTCACACGGTGCACCGCTGGAACCTGCCTCGGTGTTAGGTGCAGAGTTTCTGTCGCTGTGTACAGCCTGTGGCAAGTGGCGGCTTACAGCACCTTGGTGATGGCCTTGATAATACTGTCCTTGTTTCTACCTACTTGTTGTTCTCGGCTTCTGTTGTTATGCTTACGACTTGTCCATACAGGAACCCCTACGTAACCCTCTCCCATGATTTCCCCCTTCCCTCCTCCCCCGCCTCTCCTCTAACGTAATTACTTTCATATCGGCGTCAGATTTCGCCCACTCCCCTAGTCTTAACACCTCGCACAAAGGAATCTTTTGTCCCTCGAGTGAAGACAATGGCGCAGAAGACGCAGAAGAAAAGACCACCAGTGGCTATTCAGCTACTCATCCTGCTTCCGGCCTGGTATATCCCAACCGCTTTATAAAATACCACCTAAGTTTCCCATCACAAAATATGTTTTCCTCCGGAAATTTTTGTCCCATAGAAAGGCTCCCCCAGTGTTGTGGAATTTGCACTTGCAACTGTATGCAGCATGTGGACGGCTAGGATAACCTCTTCATTCAGAAGATTGCGAGGGAACAGTCACGGTAATATCTAGACCTTAGTGCCACAGTGAGATCTTACACGAATTTTCTGTTCAACATTTACGATGTGGATAAGAAGTTTCGGTACTCGAGGTATCGTCGTGTGGCCTGGATGTGGCTTCCTCAGCCACACTCAGGGAGCTGGCCACACCAACGGAAGTCCTGCAAACACAGGAACATCTCAGAGAACTTCAATTAATACATAATTAGCCCTGGACGTGTCAGTGGGGTCGCTCAATTCGCACAGTAATGGATGAGCGGCAATAATAGATCTGTATTGATTGGTTAATTGATAATATTGACCAGCATGCGTTTAGGCCTATGAGCGACAGATGTGTGGTCGCCGTAGTTATCATAGAGAGAGTTACTGCCGTTCACGACACCAGTGACTGGCTCACTATTGGTTTCCCATGGTATTTGTTTTTACATATATAGTAACATATAGACGGGCTTCATTAATTTCCTACCGTTAATTTATCATAGAATTATTGTAGGAAAATTATGAAGAGCACGTGAATTAGAAAAAGTGTGTGTGTGTGTGTGTGTGTGTGTGTGTGTGTGTCTGTGTGTGTGTATGTATGTTGCATATGTCATGTGAATATATTTGTATTTGGACAATGTATGATAATTGCTCAATTTCCAATAGAATATTTTCGCTCGTCATATGTTCAGCACACGAGATTACAAAGTCAGGAGAGCATTAGTCCTTACGATAGTGTTAATGCGTTTACCTTCTCGTCCTAAGGTTCACAGAATCCAGCCCACCATCTATGAAAAGGCAGAAGGTCCTACCAGGAACACTTCTGTGTTGACCTTGGAAACTTTAAGCCATTAATAAGTTGAAAGTTTCTCAAACGGCAACCGTTAGTCATGCTTAGGAAATATTAGACGGCTTCGTGCGAAGTGCACCAGACTGACCTGCCGCTGGCTGCAGGGCAGGCAACACCTACCTGCAGAGGTCGAGTGCACCAGCTGCTCTCTACAGAACCTTGGCCACACACCAAGCCTGGAGGATAGAAGAGAGCCTCTGAAATTAATCAAAAGTTTGTGAAAGACGAAGGAAAAGGTATGGATACTCCTGAATATATGGATTTGATCTGATGTGAAGCAGGAAAGTTAGCAGCAGCAGCAGGAGACACTCGTTAATCTAACCAGCACCGGGAGCTTTCTAACGCCCACAGCCTCCAGCCTCTTCCATTGTCACATAATACTCCAATAAATCTTCCAATAACTCTGTGGGTGGAGGTGTTTGTGGAGGGGGGGCGCGCGGTGTTTGTTCGGGAGGGGGGGGGGAGGGATAGGATCTGAGTGGGCTAGGGGGTTAGGCCATCGGGTGGGTGGGTGGGGAGGGTTTGGGCACTGGTCAGGAGGATGGGGTAGAAGTAATTGTGGGGTTGGGAAGAGGAGTAGGCGTGCGGGCGTAGTGGTCGTGGGATGGAAGCGAATGAATTTATTGTGGTGAAGGTGGTAGGGAGCCTGCCTCACCAGACCCCACGCCCGCATGGTGCGACACCCACCCTCCACACTACCCCGCCAGACACTACACACATGACACATTTACCAAGTTCGATTATTTTCAGCTATGTAACAGCTGCCCTCACACCAGTAAATGGCCATCACTGACCCATGCGTGTGAAAATGTCCTGTATTCCGTCTCCCTCCTCCTCACATGTTTGATTCTTCCAATTTTCATTTTAAAAGTCAAAATCAGTATGACGTCAGATATGCAAGTTTGACCTAGAATGTCACGTGTGAATATAAAGGTCACAGAGAGGCACAAGTGTTCTATAATTTCCAGTTCGAGGATGCAAATCCTGGCCTCTTTGTTCCCTGTTTACCAGACAATTCTAACCGAATGACCACTCCATCTGTATCATCTTGCTGGTTTGGGTCCTCAACTTGACTGCTTTGAACTGTTCTGCTTCTAATTAATCCCTCTGTGGTGGTCTATATTCCTTGCCAATTATTTTTAATTATTGTGGCCTTTGTACCTCTTGCTTCTTCGAACAATTCGTTTACTACGCTTAATTATTATGATTCGTTGTATATATTGCTACTGTATTCACATTTTTTTATATTCGATTAATTACTGTATTAGAATATCTGGGAAAACTTTGTAGAATGTTAGATTTGTAATTATATGTTTGGTTTATTTCAAGATGTCTTTTCTTTATGAGTTTTTTATTTGATGTTTGAGCCTGAGGTGGCCTACCTATTCCGTACAGATTACAAGTAACAGACGAATATCAAATCAGACAGTATGGTTTCATACTGAACATGATCGTTATTGTAAATCTGTGGTTATAGATGTTTGGCACGATTCTTGAGGGTAAACCTCAGTCCTTGTACAACACGAACTCCCATACATTCCCCTCTCCAGTTGTTATTTTTCTTCTCTACCTCACAAAACCATATTCGAATACGTGTTGCCCGCCAGGACAGTACACACAGTGTATTAGATACATTTGATACTGGATCAGTGGTATGATGATGCTCTTCAAAGGACTTTGTACTTACAAAAGCTTTCAAGGCGGCCGAAAATGATGAGTTAGAAACTGTGCAGCTGGAGTGAGTGTCCAGAGTCAGAACTCCTGGGTGATTGATTCCCTGGAGCGCAGGAGAAAGGAATGTTGTTATGTGCATATGGAAAATACTGGAACGTCTGGTTCACAGTATGCTGGTGGACATTATTCACCATTAGAACGACAGACATGATGGACTGCAAAGTTAATGAATGAAGCAGCAGGTGGAATAGACAGCAGGCTTGACGTAGATGATGGTAATTGTGATAGCGATGGTAGGCAACAGCGTAAAGATGTTGTTATTGGTGGCAGAGTTGTTGGAAAGGGTAATTTCAGTGTAGCAGAATTGATGTTGCTGTTGGCAGGGATGGTGTAGTTGATGATGGTTTGGGGAAGGGGTGGCTTGATTGAATAGAGGCGATGGAGACGAATTAGCTATGATTGGGTTCGATCCGCACCAGTGCAATTCTTCGGCTGATGACTAAACACGAGGACGTTGCCTCCAGAGATGGAGTAGCTGATCTCTCTGACGCACACTAGATATTGCTTTGTTGTTGTTGACTTTATTCCAGCAGATAAGGCAGTGGTATATAAACACTGTTTATATGGCATGAACTTAGAATTCGAGAGTAGGAACAACATGTTCATTAAGGTTCAGTATCCGCATAGTAGGGAGGGACAAGAAGTACGAGAGTCGCATCACAGGTTTATTAAACTTCTGAGAATGTAATATCGTCACTACCGTCAGCAGCGATCACTTCACCTTCAGGAAACACATGGCTAAGGTAAGTGGTGGTATCTTAATCACTTCGTCTTCACACCAGATCAGATGTTATAGACTATCGTTGTTGCTTTAATGCTCACAGGTGTACTTATAAGTCTCAACTTTACCTGCAACTAACGGAGATCTTAAGCGAGTGTGGGGTCTCATCTGTTACTATACGGTTTGCTCTGAGTGTGACCAGTTGCTCTCTTGCTTCCCTGCTCACTGTCAGGCTGCTAAACATCGCAGGCCTACTTGGCTGGAAGAGCCTAGTCGTGTGCACTTTGTATATCTTCTTCCTGTAAGTTTCTTTAGATTATCCGATGGTTAATCCTTGATGTTTCTTATCGTACCTGATTGTGCCTTACAGAATTTTGAGCCACGAATGTTTACCACGTTTCTCTTTTATCAGTGGGAACTCATGATTTTAGAGTTGTTATTTCTCTGTTATTTGGCAGAGTCTTCAGTACCTGTGATGCCACTAGGAATGGTTTTTAAGTCGTTTTAGTACTAGACCTTATAGATTTTCATATATCATTATTATGATTGTCTCTCCTGTTTGTCGTCCAGATGATAAACCTTGAGTCATTTCAGCGGTTTCCGTTTGTTTACGATTTCTGACCACGACTTCTGAAGAATGTTATCATCACGTTTGTCTCTTTTCTTGAAGATGTTGTGCAGGACTTTAGTCAGCCTGCCCAGTGACTTGAGACAGTACAGCAGCCCAAGCTAGGCCAAAACTCATCAATACTTCCTCAGTATTTGCACAAACAGTCCAGCAGCCCAACATTGTCTCAGCAGTCAGAAAGAACCAATTAACTCCATTATTGTCTCGGTGGTCCCCGCCAGCATCTGTAGTACTGGCATAGTCTCAGGAGACCCATTAATGTATTTACCTCCGCAAGACCTTCTCCCATTCTCTTGACGTAAACAAACGCTAGCTGCAGAGGAAACACGCACCCTCCAACAGAACCCGCACCCTCCACCATCTTCCCCTCTATTCCAGCTGCAACAATCACCTGAGGCATTATTAACCACATTTACCACTGCGGCGAGGCAGCCGATGGTGATGCGTCACACTGGTGAGACCTAGGCCATACTGCCGGGCGTAGGGAAGATGGTGTTTTTGTTTGCATCTTATCCTAACGCTGACTGACGGTAACTGACGGATGATGATGGATGGGCGGAACAGAGGAACGTGTGTGGTAGAGAAAAGAAGAGAAACTGGCTGAAGAGTTGGGAGAGAGAGAGAGAGAGAGAGAGAGAGAGAGAGAGAGAGAGAGAGAGAGAGAGAGAGAGAGAGAGAAATGAGAGATGATAAGTGATGTTAACTCCAGGTATCACCATGGCTGGCTTGGGGCTTACCATGACCTGTGACGGACCATTACCTGGGTCTGATTGCTAGGGGCTTGTGTTTCCAATTTATTTGTTTCGACCATGTTGTCTTGCCGTGTTCTCTGTCGTAGCATGACTGATACCATTGTTGTGTGTATTAGAGTGGCTTGTGTTGGCGTATGTTATGTTGTGTGTGGTACCATGAGATATCCCTTGTTCCTTACTATGTTGTATTCCTTAGCATAGATTACCATCTCATGATTTGTATTGTACTGACTTTACGGCATATCCGATAAGGGAGTGGCAGATTGCACCACTAGTATGCTTTAAACTCCTTTATCGAACAGTCAGATTCCTCTCTGACAGTCCGGCCAGTACATACATGATAGTATTCATCCATAATGTGAACTGGACGGAATCGTTCATATAGGCATTTTCCGTGAAGTATCAGTCATGTGTGTGTGTGTCTTAGTTTCTTATGGAACAGAATCACTGTCACTCTTCAGGTGTTCTTGACAGTAACGTCTGCAGCCTGGCTGGATTATAACGAGGGCCTGATTGTAACGAGGCTACTGATTATAACGAAGTCCATAACTGTAAGGGAATTATTATAACCAGTTAGCTCATTATAACAAGGTCACTGACTGTAGGTGAATATTTATATCCAGGTAACTGATTTTTACGTGGCTTCTGAATGGTCACGGATTGTAACGATGCTGCCAACCGTAACAAGGTCACTGACTGTAAAGAGGTCAGTGCAGATATATAGGAATTTTGCGATGAACAAGTGTTGTCCTTAATTTTTTTCCATGGAAAGATAACGTAGTCTGTCGTAAGATGTTCAAGTTTGATGTGGAAATAAAACTTGTAGAGTGATGATATATATTACAGGAGTTTAAGATTGAATATTGTTCGTATTATATTCCTCAGTTTGAAGATTTTGTTGAACATTGTCACTCATGATATGTTCCTCAAGTTTAGCGTCAGAGTTGACATAGTTTACTAATATATTCATCCGCTTCCGTATAAGTTTAAAACTTTAATTAGTTTTCCTGATATATTCGTTAGTTTTAACATCGGATTATAATCTAGTAGTACTATTATATTTGTTAATTTGAACATCGCTGAACATGAGTTAGTGCTGCCAACATACGTAGTCTTCTTATACGACAATAATGCGTTGGTATCGTCCATGACTCTGGTCTTGTAGCACGGTAAGACCTACAGCAAACCTCAGGTTCCTGGGCCTGTGTGTCCTACGTCACCATGTGTGTCAGTCATTCCTGTGCTGTTTTACTTTATGTGGCTCATAAGACTCCACTCCCAGGGGTCTACCACAAACAGGAGTCTACTAGTATCAGACTTTTGTCTCATGTTATCAATTCTTTCAGTTGTACCCGCTTACAAGTCAGCCACGTGAATGAGCCCATAATTACTACTATTTTCATGTTGGCAACTGTTCTCCTCAGGATAATAAACCCTCCCCTCACACGGAGGTGTCTCCCTCAGCAGCCTTCTCCCCCGGCAACGGCAGGTACGCTCACGACCCACGGGGAGAGAGAGGGAAGGAGGGAGGGGCGGCACACACAAACTACCGGAACTATGCAAATAATTGTCCTCTGGGTATCAAATCATTATTCCTCCCGTGTCTCTGCCGGTGATGAGAATTCCTACTTCAGAAAGCCAATTTACAGAGAGGGGAGAGATAAGAGGTGTGTGTGTGTGTGTGTGTGTGTGTGTGTGTGTGTGTGAGAGAGAGAGAGAGAGAGAGAGAGAGAGAGAGAGAAGAGGGATTGTGGTAGAGTGAGGGGAAGTAGTGAGAGAGAGGTATGGAATCTGAGGGGTGTGAAAACGGCGGCAGGGGAGAGCAAGTGGTGTTGTCAAGAACTTATGGCGAGAATTCACACGCCATAAAGGGGGGTAGGGGGGTTCTGTTCTAGGGGAAGGAGGAGCAGGGGAAGGGGGTTCAGAAGAAGGGGAAGGGGAGAACGTAGAAGGTTGGACGTAGGAGGGAAAGTAAATGGTTTCAGTCAGGGAATGCAAGGGAAGGGGGACGAATGAGATGGATGAGATTGAAATTAAAAGAACAGGTCTGGACTGCAGGCCAATGGTGTGTGGTGCCTGGGCACCGCCGGTGTCGGTACCACACACGTATACCAGGGGAAGACAACCCAGGGAAAAAATAAAGCCAGAAAACAGAGGAAGAGGAAAACCTACGAAAAAACTGACCGCTGTAAAAAAAAAGAACTCGGCACAAGTAAGGTGATGGATGGGAAGCTGTCATTAAGGCTATGGGGGTGGACGCATCGTGGTACATGGAGGGGTGGGAGGGTGAGGCTACACTGGAAATGGTAGACAGATCGCGACAGAGTGGATGTTGGTAGACGGGTAGTTATAGATGGTGATGGACGGTAGATGAGAGTAGTGGTTCCAGCAGCAACCACAGGTCCTGGGCGAGGTGCCCTGCCCTCACTCGCCTGGTGGCGGGTTTCCTCGGTTGTGGGACCTGATTAGTGTCTTGCCGGGGGCGTCGCCCAACTGTAGGGGCTTCTTCCAGAACCCAGGATGATGATGATGATATCGGTGACGTAACCAGAGAAGATGATCTGATAGTGATGTTATGACGTCATAGTGTTGAGGATGTGTAATGGTAGTAATGGTTAGTAAGATGACGTTGTTATCGGTAATGAGGATGACGTTGTTAATGCTTACGATGTAACAGGAACAACAAACACTCACTCACGGAATCTAGATGAAGTGTCACGTGTAGGTGTTAGGATCATGAGACACAGAAGAATGAATGAATTGTTGGACAAAACACGTGGAAGGCTGACGAACACTTTGGAGGAAGGAGCGAGAGGGAGAACACTTTGGAGGAAGAAGTGAGAGAGAGAAAGAGAGAGAGAGAGAGAGAGAGAGAGAGAGAGAGAGAGAGAGAGAGAGAGAGGGAGAGAGAACACTTTGGAGTGAGGGGTGAGGGAGAGAGAGAGAAGAGGGGAGGGGAAGGCAACATAGAGGAAGGGGAGGTAGATTATATACAGAAGATAGTGAGGACGGCTGACGGCACTGTCAACAAAGGATTGGAGGGGAGGCGGACCTGCTCGTCTGGACTGTTTCGTGTACGTTTTTATGGATGTTTATTGTTCCTTCCACTTGTAGCAGCACTGACTCTCTG
>JAUTXX010087056.1:0-15038 GCA_032273605.1 Panulirus laevicauda
ATTAACACGTAATCCAATAACGCTCTCTGGCCATCTCTCCTACTTACATACGTATACTTATGTATATCTCTCTTTTTCAACCAGGTATTCCCAATCACCAGTCCTTTTTCAGCACACAAATCTACAAGCTCTTCACCATTTCCATATATATGTATATGTGTGTGTGTGTGTGGAAGTGTATGTTTATACATGTGTATGTGGGTGGGTTGGGCCATTCTTTCATCTGTTTCTTTACGCTACCTCGCTAACGCGGAAGACAGCGACAAAGTATAATAAATGAATAAATAAATAAATGAGTGGTTCACATTCTTTTGTGTACAATGAATGCATAAATAGCTGCTTTTTGCACACTTCGAGTTAAATTTGTAGAATTCTTCAGTATTCTGGGAAAAAAATAATCTTAAAATGTTAATTTGTAATAACTGTTACAAGACACTTCCATGTGGACTAATGTACTTTAAAGCACAAATAGTGCTCATTCTGTTACATGAAAAAAAAATGCAGTCTATACATGACCGAGTTTAATGTTTTGAAGAAGCCAAGATCTTTCTCAGTGGTATATCAATATTACATGCATGTTTGATTTATTGATGAGAATAGAAAAATGAAAGAATAATGAAAATATGAACCTGAGACATTCTTTCATTTTTCTGCTTTCATCAATAAATAAAGGTATGGAAGAAATGTTAGTAAGATGTACTGTTACATATTTTCCTTACAGGCTGAAAATCATCAAAGCCAGATACAACTTTAGTGGAATATATTGTTAATCAGTTCCCTAGTACTAAAAAACTTGGTATGTACATGTAGATTACATACAAAAAAGTGGTTTACTCATCAAAATGAAATCATTACAAGCTCAAATCTACATTCATCATGGACTTGAACCACATTGGATGCTTGTCCCATATGATTCACTCATATAAAAACAGCCTGAAGAACAATCTGGTGAGATACATTTAATGAAGAGGACACTATTAAGGTGAAGTTATTAAGATTAAACACCATATTTAATCACACAGAAGGACAAAAAATTTATAAAGTAGTTCAATAGACTTACCTCAAGAGCAACATCGCAGAGAGGACATGGATTCTTGGTAAAGAGAGTTACAGTCGGTTTATTAGAACTCTTGGGATGCCATCTGTTAATGAATGAAGACTGAGTTAAGATAAACAGAAGAGTACAATTGAAAATGCATATGGAGTAATGCAGAAACATCGCATGAATCCAGTTTTGTATACTGAAATTATAGCATGTTATTCTGAGTAAACAATATTTTGGTACATTTTCCTCTGGAACTTCTAATATCTGACTTTGCAACCATTCATACCATCTATCTAACTTCATTCACAATTCAGTGTGGATCAGTTAAATACAGCCTCCTGCAACATCGCGTATACCATCCTCAACCCTTGCCAAATGTGTTGCATAGAAACATGGACTCCCTTAGTTATGATAGTATTTCTTTTTCACTTTATACAAAAGTTTTATCAAGAGGAAGCAGCATTTCCATGCACAAAATGCTTTTATTGCATCTTATATCCATTCATTGCAATAGCACAAAGGTCCTTAACTGTGGTTTCTAAACCATTTTCCTGGTGATCTACTGGAAAGCCAAAAAACATCCATAATTTTGCAGCACATTTCTTACATATTGACAAAAAATTCTTTTTTACGCTCATCTATGTAAGATTTTATCACAAAACCTATTGTAATAAAGGAATATTAGCAGTACTGCTCAAAAATACTTGCCTTAAAAAGAAATACTGTTCCAGGCGAGGGAACATTAAGTTAAGAAGGTTAAGAACTCCTGCTCTAGCATCTTCATCTGAAATACCCCTGGTCCCAATAAATTCTCTCTCTACATCTTTAAAGTCTTTTCCTTGTTCCTTCCGTTGACACACTAACAAACCTATCATATGCCATACTTTGTAAATAAGTTAGAATACAAAGATTGTACTAGAGGAAGCAACGCAATAACATTGGAATGGTGGAGATAAACTTATTAAAGAGCTTAAGACTTGCTTAATCTGCCTGGAAGGGGAAATCATAGCAAGAATAGCAACAAGATAAAAGAAGTTGAGCACTGGCCTTCTTAGTAAGGGTCACACAGTATTCACTTAACCACCACAGGGATAGAATTCCCTGCTCTTCTCTGTCAAATTTCTTGTGGGATTGGTTAAGGGCAGTTCCTGCTATGTTCTACTCAGCACAACAGTGAGTGAACATTTCATGCAACTACCCGTATCCTCTAGCTATTCTTGGGTAGCTCTGTGGAGGAAGAGAGGGACGACATTTGTTGCCCTGTCCTACTCGTGAGTCTTGGCAGGGGCGTGCATACCAATCCCACTAGCAACAGCTGTATTAATTGCACCTGACCCCAAGGTCAACCATGCCTCCATCCTGCCCCTCACATGTAGGTGAAGAAGTTACTCTATACTTCTCCCTGTGACCAACATTGGCTGCACACAAGGAAAGCTATCCTTTACCACACAGAGCACTGAGTGAACATGACAGAGATGTCTTCCCTAAAGAAACAGAGGACCTAAACAAGTGACTTGGGCAACCACCACCCAATTGTACTTGCCACCCCTATGGCAGATGACAGTACAAAAAAGTGAAACTGAACTTTCCACCAGACAAATGCACAGAGGTAATTATCAATGGTTGACACGTGTGGCAAAAGTATCCACAGGCCAAATTTCACTTCGAAAACAATGCTAATAATCGTGTCACCTTGAAAAAATTATCAACAATTAAGTGAAGAACTAACCAACAATGTTTTTGAAGGCATACAAATGCAGATATCTCCCAAATGACAATGCACACCCTAACAAGACTACCGTCAACATCTTGGGACTTCATAACTACCAAGACCATGCAATCCTCCTTCAGAATGAAAACATCAAGAATGTTAAACAAACCAAGAATTAAAAAAGAAGTCATAGCAGACTGGATCGGTAGTGAAGACCCACTAAGGAGACTCATAGTCCCTGGTGCCTGTGCATTATTTCAGGGTGTACATCTATCGTCTTAACCAAGACGGCATTGCTAAAAATGCCAGAGATGAGAATTGTGGTGAATGTCGAGATCTAAGTCCTTCTGGTATGGTATATGTGCAGGTTGACATCCCACACAAAGATGTAAGAAAAAACTTGACAATGGGGAGACTGCACCAAGCGGCCATCTCCACTCCAATAACCTAAAGAGCAACCACAGTGTAGACCTGCCTCTCCATCTCCTCCCACCATGTCCAGTGCTGGTTGAACTCCTGGAATTCAAACCTCATAAAACATGGTAACTCCTGGCAGGACAAGGAATAGGGTAGTCTCCCCAAATATGCAGGTACCACTCGATATGCCTAGTAAACAGATTGTTGGCAACTGTGATCTAGAAAATAAATTAAGTGATTATTGAAATTTAAAGAAATATGAAAGAAATCCAAAAGCAGAATGAAAAAAATACTTAAAGCCATAAAAGTTCAACAAAATCTATTGAAGCGCTTTGTGACAAAATTTAAATGCTAAGTAATAATAAGGTTGATGCATACCAACAAGTAATAAGAACACCTGTACATGGTGATAAGGAGGTAAGCATGCACGAGTCTATCAATGGGCTATGTGAGAAATTCCAGTTGCTAAGTGAAAAGGTTGATGTACACCAAAAGGTGGCAGGAACACCAGAACATGGTGATGACAGGAAGGCTGATGTGTTCAAATACAATGATGTACTCTGTGAGAAATTACATGAGCTAAGCAAATAGGTTACTGAGCAGCAAAAACATAAAATGCCTTTAAAAAATGAAAAGATAAACAACAATGTATTACTATCAGGAGATACATTAGTTTGTGGTGCTTAACACACTGATAATGATAGGGAGATGAAAGAAGCTGAGGTTGAAAACTTGTTAAAGAAAACAATTCCTAAGCACCTTAAAGGTAAAGAATTAGAGACTTACCAAGTCATTCTACAGTTACTGAAAATACGAGAAACACTGTGCTAAATCAGTATAAGGAAATACATGAAAGACTTGACATCATAAGGGAGATCAAAGCAACTTTTACTGAAAATGGCAAACAGGAACATCGCTCAACAGTACAGTGACATCACAATAATCTGTTGGAACATTGCCTCTATGAAAAAAGATATTCTGACCTCCACCTTAAGGTTGTTCCCAAGGACAAGGATGTTGAACACCCCCTGGCAAACCTTCATATAAATTACCAAATTCTAAATGCTATTATCCTAGATCTACTAACATGTGTCTAATGTACATAAAACAGTCACTGTCTCATGTACCATTATCTTCCCAAAAACCTGATGGATTCCAATACCACAGTATTATGGTACACAGCAGTAATTCTACACTCAGTGTACTGAATACCTATGCACCTGCCAACCTCCTTCACCACACAGATTTACCTTTCTACATACTGAACCTACTGTCTTAATTGGAAACCTTAGTGCTTGACACAAGAATTTGGGTGATTTCTTCAGTAACACTAACAGCAGATGTCTAATCTCACTCCTAAAAACATATGATGATGTTCAAATCATCAGTAAGAATCAACCAACACACATTATGGGGAATCCTTGACAGGTGTATTGGCTTAAACTTGTCATATATAACTCGGTTCTGATAGTGCTGATGATCTTATGTTTGATCACCTGCTAATATCAGTTACAATAAATATAGCTAATGTCAACTTATCTGGTGTCAAACTGAGCAGAAAATTATTAATACTGAAACAAGAACATCAAAATTGGTTCATAAATTATATCTCTGACTGATACAAGGATTATGAACATTTGTACAAATGTAGTAACTTTTAACGATAACCTTGAGACTTCATACAATTTCTCTAAGCAAAGCAACATACAATTTCTCTAAGCAAAGCAAGCTAACTTCAGAGTAGAATGAATATTAAGCACCTTACAATAGGCCACATCAGTACTATAATGGCCCTGAACTGAAACAGCTTAAATTTATAGCTACGTAAATATGTAACTGATATAGACAACTTTGAACACAACACCCAAAATGCTAAACCTTTTTCAAACATCTCTTGCTGCAGCGAGGGAACAACTGACTGAACAAAGACAAGTTGACTGGGAATAGTTTGTTAGTACACTAAATCAACACATTACTCTAAACCAAACCTGGAAGGGTATTAACAGAATCACTGGAATGAAAAGCAAACAAGCGTCTCATTCCAACCCATAGGCTCATACTTCTAGCTATAACATGCTGTCACCTAAGACTAAGGATACTTTGTACAAGTCCAAAGAAATGTCTCCTAAGAACATGTCTCCTAATATTAGTGGTTTCATACATGGCAAAAGTGTACACAAGCATATCATTACTTTCCTTACAGTTCTTGAGGACAGACAGCATAAGTACATCACATTTCTTGACCAATAAGCTGCACTTGATGTTGCTAACAGGTAAGGTATTTTGCAAAAGTTAGCAAAATTGGACATAGGTGGCCAGCTCCTGCAGTAGATACTCTGCTATGTCCCAAATAGAAAGTCTCCTGTGTTGTTTTAAGGCTACAAAACCGAAGTTAAAGACATGCTACTTGCCACTCCCTAAAATGAAGTACATAGCCCCCACCTTGTTCAGTGTACTAATCAATGCATTACTGAAATCGACTTGTGTTCCAGAAATATTACTATTAGTTATGCTGATGATATTCTTATATACGCAAAAACATATCATAAAATGCAAACTACTTTTAAATGCATATGCGCTGCTTGTGAAAGCCTTGGCTTTATCCTTTCTGTAGATAAAATAAAGGTCTTCAATAAACAGATTAGTGACAGGAGCGGACCATCTGAACTGTAAATTGATGGAAAACAGATTGACTATGTCTCCTTTATATATTTTGGTGTCTCAGTCCCATGTATTGCAGCTGGTGTGCAAAAACTAAATCAACAATGTATAGGTACAGTTCTTACAGCTATTGCAGGATACAATCCTAGTTACGATACAAATATCAGAATCATTAAAGTGATATACTTAGCTTATATTAGGTCTCTAATAGATTACCATGCACCAGTTTTGATCCTGCATAACAGCATAGGTATCTACAGACTTGAAAAAATGCAAAATAGAGCCTTAAGAATCATACATGGTTGCCTGAAGACCACTAAAGTACTCAACATGTGGAAGGAACTTAGTATTCCTAGCACTGAAGACAGGATACTTGAAATCAGTCTTCTCATAGGACTGAAACTTCTGCATGGTGATTCAGATAGTGTTGTCTCTAAAGAATTGTGAAACCATATATGACATGGCACAAGTGAATCTAAATGGATCCAAATTACAGCCAAACACATGGCAATGTTTGGGGTACGCAATTTGAAGAAAACTAGGGAGCAACAGCATTTCTTACCTTTGGGGCAAATAACTCCCTTTGACATCACTATACTTACTTATCCACTAATGAATCTAGTTACTTATAGTCTTCACCTTCAACACTTTGGCAAAACATAAACTCCAGGTGGAAAATAACATAGCCCAGTGCATCTGTACTAATGTTTCTTGCAATTTTGCCACTGGGAGGGTAGGTAGTAGTACCACTGTGATCCAGCCCAATGATTATAGATTCAAAAAGATTAGTAGAATGAACAATTGGGCATCTACCCTACAAACTGTGTTGTCCACCATACTTATTTTTCTTGAGCTGGTAGAAATCACTGCCACAGAAGGTTTAATTATCTATGATTCTTTTATCTTCGCTACTTGACCTTAACACCCTGAGATCAAAATGTAACATGTTGGTCTCTGAAACCAGAGATAAATACTCACTCATTATTATTATTGTTCAAGGGAATCAAATCAAATTGTTATAAATTTCCTCTCACATATGCCTCCGTGAACATGACAAACCTTATGCTTTGCGCCATATTTGCATTCAGCAATGGAGATGTTGAAAAAACATTGGGCAGTCAATCAGAAGCCTCAAAGCTGTAATTAGAGAGGAACTAATAGACCTCTTTGAGGAATGTAGATAACTTCAGAAACATACAAGTAGAAACATTTTTCATTACAATGAAATGTATAAAGAAAAACATGTACATGGAGAAAACAATAAGATCAGCAGATTACAAGATGTAATTGCTAGAATAGCGCTAGGCAATAGGTACTATTGGTGTTTTGGCTTATCTGGAGATCTTAACCATGTGAATTGTAAAGTTTGAGGCCAAAGATTTGGACACAAATTAGAACACTATGTCTTAGAATGTGAAAAATAGAGCCTTTTAGGGACAGATCTAAACAAGCCCTGCAAGATATGTCACAACAACTTATTGTCAACAAGATACCTGAAATTTTAAGTATGTACTGTATCCACTTTTTGTATCTAGTTGATAAAACTTGCTATTTGAATTTTTTTTATGTATGAAACATATACAATGAATCAACTTTATAACAACCTCTACTATTAACCCATTGGGGTCTGACCAAGCCCCTTTGTGACCTCTGTAATCCTTTTGTGCTTCCACTCACAGGAAGAGCATGGGATACACAATAAATTTGCTATTATTACTGGCACAAATCAGTTTAATACCAGTACATTCTGGTAAATATTAACAGAAATATCAAAAACAGAAAATAGGTAAAAGTACTTTATGGAAGAGGATGCAACAGGGGGGACAGGAACCAAAGAGGAAATATGGTCAAGGCAACTCTGTAGACCTGTTTTTTGAGAGTTTAGACTGAGAGAGGAAGTTGAATAACATGAGTATGGACTAGTGAAACAAAGAACTGTGTGAAATCTACAATGAAGGGATCAGAATGTGACTACCTTTGGAAGCCTATAGAGGAGGAGGATCAAAATAGAAAAAGACATGGTTCAATAGGAAATGTCTTCAGGTGAAATAACTCAGGGTTGTACAATAAAGGAGATATGAACTATACTGTAGCCAACCTGATGAAATTTTGGTATGTGTTAAAGATGTGTGCAGATATGCTTGATAAACCACTTGAATTACTGTTCAAGTGGTCACCAGAGGGAAACATAGTGCCAAGGAACTCTTTAAAGGTAATGTCATACTTATATATAAGATAGGAGACCGGAAACAAGCGTTAAAATACAGATCTCACTAATATGTGAGGTATGTAGGTTCTAGAAAAGATTATTAGAAAGCAAGTGGATGACCTCTTGTGGAGGAGAAACTTCATAAGTGAGAGACAGCATGGTTTTAGGGAAAGGTCATCTGTAAATAACCTCTTGAGTTTTACAAGAGTGAGCTCAGTCATAAACTAGAGGGAAGGCTGAGTGGATTGTCTGTACCTGGACTGCCAGACGACATTTGAAACTGTACCACATTGGAAGAATATTAGGGGAAACTCCTATGATGGACAATAGATTATCTCAGTAGGAGGGAAGTAAAGATGCATGTCTGAGAAGCCTTTTCCAGATGGGTTGAAATGACCAGCAGAATACCTAAGGGTTTGGGTCTGGGTCCATTAATCTTCTTGATCTCATAATAATCATTTGCCTGAAGGTATGGAATCCTACCTAAATATGCTTACAGATGATACTAAGGTCATGAGGGAAGTGAAAAGCAAGGAAGATTGCAGCAGTTTATGTGGACCAAAACAGACTCTAAAGTTGGTCTGAAACATCGGTGATCAAATTTTACCAGAGCAAATGTAAAGAGGATGGGACAAAGCAAGAGAAGGCCTTAATATGATTATTTCCTTGCAGGAAACAAGTTTCAGGATTCTATTTGTGAGAGGGACTTCTGAGTAGAAATCATCTTTAATATGTCATCACAATCACATATTAAGAGAATGGTGAAGGAGACAAACTGCCTGCTGGCAAATAACAATAGCTTTCAAGTATATGTATAGACAAGGAAATATTTAGCAATCTGTTCATATCCAATATAAGGTCAAAACTTGTATATGCCTCTCAGGTTTGGTCACTGCACCTAAAGCAGCACAGAGAACTCATAAAGTCCAAAAGAGGGCAATATGGATGGTGTACCAGAATAAAGAAAGCCAAGCTACAGGGAAAGGATAAAGGCTTTCAATTTACCCACCTTGGAAAAGAGAAGACTGAGGGGTGACCTAATCACAACCTTTAAGATTTTAAGAGATTGACGAAGTGGACACTTCTTTGAGAGATGTAGGGATAGAGCAACCATAGGATATAACATGAAATTAAGTAAGAAAATTGTACATTTTTAATGTAAGAGTGGTAAATGAATGGAACAGACCGACTGAGGACATGGTTAAAGTAGACAGATTCATAGATTCTAGAGGCAGTATGACAGTAGAATGTGTTCAAGAGATGGGTCCCCACAAGTGTATAACTCCCTCCCATACGCACGAGCAAAAACAAGTTCTGCAAGGTACAGAGGGGGGAGCAGAGATAGTTTGAGAGGGGCATTGTGGACAGACAAAAGACGATCCCAAAATTCTCCGAGTTCACCAGAAGCAAACCACTAGTTCAAGAACAGCTAATTAGGCTAAGAAGCTTGGAGGGAAGAACTTCTGAAGATGACAGGGAAATATGTGAGGAGCTGAAAGATTAATTTAATAAATGTTTTCAGAATGGAGGACAATACTGCAACACTATTAGCAAGATGGGGGAGAAAGAAACCCAAGTAGGTTCAAATCCTGGTCACAACAATTTGTTTTCAGTCAACCCAGCTGTTCTTCCTTCCTAAGGGGCTGCTTTATAAATTGGGTACCTGGCTTAGGCTAAGGTATAAATATATAAAGCATTAGCAGGGTGCTCTTGATTATTGTATTGAGCTGCTTGTGTGGTGTAACCAGACTCCACCTGCATGAGGTTAGAATGCAAGTACAAAGACACCTTTGGAGAGGCTGTACTGTTAGGAGTAAAGTCTTGTCAAATGGCTTCTCACTCCAGAGTCTGTCATTCCCCTGCTATTGGAAATAGAGCAGCTTTGGAGCTGCAAGTGCTTAGTTAATACCAGGATCCTTTCATACTAAGGGGTCCTGGGGAAATCATAAATAGATTGATAATTGCTCGTGCCATCTTAGCCAACACAAAAAAGGAAGGCTATTACAACAATTTTACCCATACTTGGCCCATAGTCCTGAGGAAGTCTCCCCATGTGTGCTGAAGATATGTTTGGCTAAGCTACTTAAAATATTAGTGTAATATGTCCCAAGTAGAAAGGGTAGTTCCAAAATGAGGAGGATGACAAATGTGCCTACACTTATGAAAAGTGATTGGGAATTTGCACTGAATTATAATAAGGAAGCAAATGAATGACTACAGGTGGTACCTCTTTAATTCGGCAACCTTGGGACCTGGCCATTACTAGACAGTGGAAAACAGTAATTGACCCTTTTAAAGGCCCTCAGGAAAACCATCTTACCAATTACTATCAGCTTGGTTTTATGTGTTCCTGCAGCATTGCTGCAGCTAAGAAGTGTTATCCTATCTTTGAAATCCTTAACCTCAGATGGAGACTTCTCAATATCTTGGGCAAGGGTTTTTCATGGCATACGTTGCCGATACAGGGCAGATTCATCAGCATTATACACTTGTTTTGGTGCTATAAAGAATTAACAGGACTGTTAATTAGCTTGGCTGCAGTGTAAACAGATTTTGGTACCTTAGCACTGCTAACAACCCTGCCTTTGTGGCAGATCCACAAACTAATGGCGACAGATTCAAAATGTGCTAGACCATGGGAGCTTCCGGACCACAGAGCACTGAATTAAAGAGGTACAACCTGTACCTGCACAAGAAAGAGTACCTAACTGGGGGAATAAAGGTTTCAGAGAAGGAGGTCTTACATTATGAATCTTCAATACTGAAATGACAGTGAGCTTCGTCATACATTAATGAGAGGAATGGGTAAATTCTTTTTTAGACTGTGTGTTCCTCGACTGCCAGAAATCATTTGACTCTGTAGCAATCTGAGGATGATAAAGAAATCAAAATTACAGCCAAGAAAAAGGGGCAGATTCCTTTACCAGAAAGATTACCTTTGAACATACGAAACAGGATATCCTTGAAGTGGGCTCTCACAAGTGGTGTGCTGTAGGGCTTAGTATTGAGCCCACTATCATCCTTGGTGGGGCAGACTGGATTCTTGCCTGAACATGTATGCAGAGTAGTGCCAAGATCATTACAGAATGAATGACAATGATTGCATCAGCTTACAGGGGGCCTGTACAGACTCAAAAGCTGGTTGAGAAAAAGAATGATGAAATCAAATCGAAGTGCAAAATAATGAAGATGGAACACAATGAAAGAAGGTATTAAAGTGCTTTTTACCTGGTGGGAAATAAACTACAGGAATCTGCGATTGAAAAAGATATCTGGGGCTAGACACAATTCCAGGGAACTGCAAAAGATGTAAACTGGTTGCCAGGAAATATCAGAATTGCATTCAAGAACTGTTCATGATAGTGAAAATCATTCATGCACTGTTCATGATTATGAAAATCATTCAAGCACTGTTCATGATTAAGAAAATGTGTTAATTAACAAGCTATTTACAATATAGACCAAACCTAGACAATGCTTCTTAAGTCTCATTACTACATCCAAAGAAGCACAAAGATCTGATTAAGAGGGTCCTAGAGAAATGCAATTAAGATGACACCTGAGTTAAGAGGACTGAACCACTACAGAGCTTTTTCCACCACAAAGGATGGAGGAACCTGATGACAGCCTTCAATCTTCCAAATCAGCTCGAACAGGATGACAATAAACATTTCCTTAGGCGGTACAGTACCAGAGGCCATAACAAGAAACGGCAAAAAATGGTTAGAAAGGAAGTAAAGAAGAACTACTGATTTAATACAAGGGTGGTGGGTGGTTAGAATATACTAACCAAGGAGACTGGGACTTTACAGTAATTCAGCTTCCTCCTTTCATACGCATTCCATAACCTCGGACATCAGCATCTTGTGCTTCTATCTCATCTACAAACAACAACTGATGCACTTCCCAGGCTCCCCCCCGCTTCTAACATATTATTGACCCGCCCCATGCTTCAAACACTTAAACTTACCTCCTTCGTCATCCTATTCACAAAGAAAGCCATGGCAACATCACACACCCATTTTGATCCTGTAACACTTACCTTCCTTAATATTTGCACACATACCTAACTCTCCTAGTAAAATCTCCTTGCAACTTTTAGATTTCCTCAAACACCAAGTACTCAAAATATCTTTCATAAGGCTTCTCTGTCAACCCTAATCAAATGTATTCTCTAGGCCCATAAATACCACTTACATAAACCTGTCTTTCTGCAAGTATTTCTCACACAAGATTTTAAAAGGAAACACTTTGTTCACACTTCTTTGCCTCTTCTGAAGCTACATTGCTCCTCCTCAGTCACTGTTCCCTCTTGCATCTAACCACGTATATTCAATAGAATCATACATTTGTTAATCAAGCTCTCATTTTTTTCACCTTGCCTCTTCATAAGGGCACTGCTCATGCATTCTGTCAGTCCTCAAGTACCTCACCTTGGGCCTTACTAATAATCAATGGCACTCCATTTCTTGACAAATTCAAGTACAATACCACCACTTTTGCTACTTTGTCACACTTAATCTTCTGTAAGACTTTCAATACCTCTCTCTTCACCAAACCATTCATCAGAACTCATACTTCACACACTAACTCATCCCAGTCACAATGCATCTGCTGCTGACATCCAACACATTCAACAGTCCTTCAAAATACCCAACCTCATTTACATATCTTCTTTGTCCATAACCACTTCCTCATCCATTCCCCCTCATTTGTTCTCTTGTTCTCCTTTTACTATTCACCTCCATCTAAAATATTTTCTTCTCCTCCATTGAGTATATCAGTACTCTCTCAACCCACCTCTTGTTTGCACTCTTAAATTTTTTATGCTTCTGTCTTTTCTTTTGAACTCAGGCCTTACTCTTTTATGCCTCCCATTCTTGCAGATACAATCCATACTACCCTTTCATCTTCCACTATCAATTCAGCTTCATCCTACCACAAACTACCCTTTCTTTTATATATATTACAACATCCCAACTTATACATAAAACACATTTTACCTACTTAGACCTGCTTCCCTAAATACCTTCCAATCCTTACCTATTCTCCAGTTTCATCTAATCTCACCTTGTGCCACTCTCAACTCTATCTTTTCGTTGTCATGCACATATACAGGCCTCTTTTTCCAGGCTCACTCACTTTCAACAATTCCTTCTCACACATCATTTGCTCTTTTCCTAAAACCACTTAAACTTTCACATTTGCCTCCGTCAGGAGATAATCAGACGTCGTCCTTCTCAGCACATTCATATCCAACAACCGATTAATACTTAATCCAATAATGCCCACGAATATCAAACCAAACAATCTAGAATGGACCTCTTTAAAATTGTATTCCAAATCAAGTCATATATCAGCACCCAGTTCAACAAGCGGTTTCCCATTTTCATTTACACCAGGTATCCCATGCCTTCTATCATCCACTCTTGTATTCAGAATCCCCCATCTATCTATCTATCTATCTATCTACATCTCTGATGCCCATTTCCTCTAGGAACTCCCATCAAGGGGGTGGCCATGGCACACACCATTCCACGCCTGCTTCTACCATTTCTCTCCCACCAGTATTCTTCCTCTCTATTTGCCCATGTCAGGTGGTTTTCCTCTCACACTAACCTTTTTAACTGTACCATCATACACATTCCTTGCAAACTCCCAGTCTTGCATTTTTTCACGTGCCCAAACCACCTCCAAGTATTACATTTCATCTACTCTACAACTCCACAATTCATTCCTTGCCATTTCTCAAACACCCTTTCATTACTTTCTTCATTCCATCTAATCATACCACATGCTCCTCTCAAATAGCTCATTTCTGTAGCCTAGATTCTTGACCTTTATGACTCATTCCATGTCTTGGCTGCATAGGTCAGGGATGGGAGGACTGTGTTGTCCTTAAATCCTCTCTTCACTTCCAAACTTACACCTCAGCCCTTCATTATTCTATTAAGGGATCCAATGATTTTTTTTCTCTCTTATCTACTCTTCCATTTCACCAAACCTACCCAAGACAGCTCCTAAATACTTACATTCTCTCAACTCTTCCAGTCTTTCTCCCCCAACATCCAAAGGACAGTTTAGTACACTTTCTTCTTTTACTCTATATGGTGTTATAAATATATAATTTCACTCTATTTCCTTTCAAACACCATTACTTTAGTTTTAGTTGTATCTACCTTTAATCACTTATGCTGACATGCATCATAAGACACACTTACAACCTTCTGCCTCTCCTCTTCACTCTCAGAAAACAACACAGTATCATCCACAAACAGGATTGCCAGTAGGTACCATATCTCACAGCCACACTCCATCTCTGCACCACCTTTCTCTAGTTTTGCTTTCATCTTACTTATCATTCCATCCACATATAAATATATGCAGATAAAACCACATGGAAAAGGAAACACAAGATCCTGAGTGCTTCCATGTTCTAACACACCTTCAGACAGAAGACAGATATGGAATGAGAGGACCAAAGACAAATCAAGATATTAAAAAGCCATAGTGACATCACTCAGCCCAGCCTCACACCTACATGCTTACTGAAACTTTTGCTCATCTCTCCAAAATCTTTCACATGCATTTTTCCTCAATGGGTAACTTTCACACCATCCAACAGCTGTCCCCCTATCACATATATCCTTGACACATCCCATAAATAATTCCACTCTACTCTGTTATATGCTTTCTCCAGATCCATAAAAGCTGCATACAACTTCTAAACATTCACTAAACACTTTTCCATATTTATATTCACCACAAAATTTTGATCCACACATTCTCTACTTTTCCTAAAACTCCTTGCTCTTCACTTACAATGCATTAAGTCACTTCCACCACTCTGTCAATTAATATTCTTGCATTCACTTTTCCTGGTATACTTAACAGACTTATTCTCCTACGATTGCTACATACATCCTTAGCACCTTTTCCTTTGAATAAAGGAACAATAATAGCTTTCATCCAATCCTCAGGCACAACCCTTTCTT
>JAUTXX010087167.1:490-16556 GCA_032273605.1 Panulirus laevicauda
TGTTGAAACTCGCTCCCCTGTAACGTACAGAGAGGTAATTGCGCTTACACACACACACACACACACACACACACACACACCTGTGGCATTGTCCGTAAACCACAGTTGCGTGTTACCCCTTTAGTTACCACCACAGCTATCACACACACACACAATCATATTACCTTACATCTGAGGTGACGATAATTGGCATGCTTTAACCCGTGTCATGCCAAATGCTTTCAGAAGCACAGAGAACATTTTATCGCAGCAAGAACTAACCCATGTTACGATTACCCGCAAAACGTGTACATTTACAGACAAAGGTCTGATCTCCCACCTTTTACTACATCTGGCAACGAACACCTGTTATAGTTTACGGCAGTACAATAGTGGTTAGCTTAGTCAGCCTCGTATTTTCCGAAGTCGGTCTTCGCCAGGCTTGCTAACTGTAAATGTATTACGGAGACGGTCTCTCTCTCTCTCTCTCTCTCTCTCTCTCTCTCTCTCTCTCTCTCTCTCTCTCTCTCTCTTGATATACGAACTGATAAAAGTTACCATCTGCCTACTGCGCAGAAGCATGACACATGCACACAAAGAGTCTTGTTAAGCTCACATACACACACACACACACGTTCTGGCCACCTGAGCCATGATGACGAAGAGTTCATCCATGTTTTCCCATCCCCCATCAGCGTATCATGAGTTATCCACTCATTTGAAATGATTGAGCGCTTCACTGTTCTTTTAAATCACTTGCCACTAGGAATGTTCCTGAGGATTGATATAATTTTGCCAGTGATAACGCTTGATGTTCAGGTGAGGTGATTAATTCCCTGCCTGGAATGTAGTATCACCCAGTTAGCTTAGCGTCTGCTGTTGGGAAACTGACGGAAATCATTTAAGCCGAGATTGTAAAATCTCTCGGAGGATAACTTGTGGTTTTCGACGAAAGCGCAACATGTCCGACAAATTTGCCTAATTCTCTTTATATATCTATGATCAGCACTTATATTATGTCACCTCTATATTTTCTGAAAGCATTCAGCGAAATCCCGCTTCAAAGTTACGTCACAGGGTAAAGATAGGGTTGTCTGCTACGATCATTGGAAAATTACTCGACGCAGTGAACCAAGTACTGATTTAACGGTTGAGCCTCACGATGGTTAGACGTAGTAACAAGTGGTGTGCCGCAGGAATCACCCTTGGTACCGGTTCTTTTTCTGTGTTACATTAAATGACGTTCTTAATAGGCAACAGTGTATCAAAATTCGTAGACGATACCATGAGCGGAAGTGAGGCCACAATTGAAAATGAATGTCAATTTCGCTCGGAAGTAGTGGATGCAAATTCATGAAAAGAAAAAAAAAAGCACTTCGAACGTGAAGGCAACACCGCGTATTCGTTAATTAATAAGAGTAGACTTGACAAATACTTCATGTTTTTCTTGAATCTCTCGGAATGCTATTCTATACGTGCCACGCAAATCTTCGAGATGACCCCACAGTTTGTAGCCTTTTGCATTCCTTTGTAAATCACCGTTGTTTTCCCAGACAGACGCCCCTCTGTACAGACTGGAACTTCCCACCACCCCCTTTTGTTTTGTATTACAAGAGACGTGTTGACTTCAGAGTACCAAGATGGCTAGGAACCTCTTCACAGATGACTCGTGTATGTTCTTAACATCGTCGTCTTCCTTACAGTGTAACGATATGGCTGCCGATTGGTGGACGCCCTTGGTGATATCAGCGCTCCGGCTGGTGATGATCTCGGCCCTCCTCTTGGTAAACGCTGGGGCCCTGTGGCAAGTCTCCACCCGCAAGTGCAACAAAGGTGAGGAGAGTGTGGTGACTGGTGAGAACAGTTTGTGATCTGCGGTGGGAGGGAGTAGTTATAAAAGGAGGAACGTAATAGTAGTTATAACAGGTAGGAGTTAGAGGTTATAACAGATGGTATGTTGTAGATATCCATCACACATTATAGTTTTTTTTACACCCACTCGGTGCATTTTGATCATGCTATTGGATGCAGACACTGTAAGAGACAAGAACAAACATGACTCCAGCACCGATTCATTATTTTCCTCTCTCCTCTCCACAGGAACTCGAAACCACGAACGTTTCTCGATCATCACGATCCTCTTCCTCAACATCATATACTTGTTGATCATCTGGGCTCCGTTTTCTGTCACTGCGTTCAGGCAAGACGTTCTTAATGGAGCCAGTGGTATGAGGGGCGACTTTGGCAACTCCGCCTCCGGAATCAAGGAGGCCGATGCCTCGGATTTTGTCGTCGAATACATTGACCTCCGAACTGGCAAGGTCGTTGCGGAAGAAGCAGACTTGCTACAGAGGGGACCTCGAGCGGTACAAGAGAAAGAAGATGACGACTTCAATGTCCTGCCGAGCTTGAGAATCCATTATGACCCACCAGCACTCGAGAACGACTTCTCGCAACCTGCCAAGCATCCGGTCACCCACTGGAGCATTCCTTCGTCTACGAAACTCAAGAAGTCGCGCAGCAGTTGGAACACGGACATTCAAGACCTGGAGACCTCATCTTGCGCCTACAGTCTGGCACTCACGGGCATTGTTAGGATGGTGATCACGAAAAGGGTAAGCAGTGTCAACTATCTTGTCCACAATTCATGTGAAACTTTGCTTCGAGTTTACTTTTGGGAGAGGGCAAATTTCATTCGTGTTATTCTCCTTATTTGATATTTACACGTATCTAACATGATGCAACCCTCCTCTTCCCTCCCAAACAGCCATCGTTACGACCCACACAGCCCTTGTTTGGGATGATAGGCTCACTGTTGCTGGTGATTGTGCCGGCCATCGTTACAGGCCTCACGAGGATCATAGGAGGAACGGCTGCCCACTTCGCCCTCCACGAGCCAGAAATAAGTGACAGCGGCTTCGCCATATGTGAGCTTTCTCTTTGCATGACTTATATAGATACGTATTTATATGAATTTATATATGTTTATTTATTATAGACATGTGTGATCATTCTAATGACTATTATGGAACTGGAAGAAAAATTCTGAAGGTTCTTAACGGAATAATGCACGGGATGTCATCTCTCTTTCTCTCTCTCGCTGGCAGATAATATCATTTGTGACGTGCATATCACCGAAGCGTACGTGCTGAGCCTCTTCCTGGAGTGGGTGGTGCTGTTCACCCTGGCTATCGCAGCCCTGGGCCTGGGTCTTGCCTTCAGGTCAAAGGACAAAACCTACAACGAAGACAGCATGAAGGACAAGACTGAGAGTAAGTTTGCGCGTCACTGGTGCCATGAGTTATTGATATGCTGCAGTGAGTGGGTACGTAAGTATCTGTGAGCATTATCCTCGGAAGATGAGACTTGACATGAAACAAAGGGTTTAGATGTCATTCCGAGGTAACCTGTGCTACTTTCAGTAGCAGGGAAATGTAGCCTCCTTTGGAATGAGAAGTTCTTTAGGTCTGTATTCCCAATGATATATCCTCGCCAGTGGTGACTTCACTTGCAGTGGGGTCTCTTGCAGACGAGAGTCCAGTAATACCTCTGCATTCACACACACACACACACACACACACACACACACAGTTTATTCCAGTGTTTAAAACCACATTTTCCACTGTTTAGATCCTGGGTGCGTGGAAACCTGGGCGCGAGACTTTGTGCTCGTGTTGGGTGCAGTTTGGGCCTGGCCTGTCAAACCCCTGTTCGTCCTCATCTTGTACTGCCAGTATGGATCAGTAAGTTGAAATTCATCTGCTAATTCCTTTTTTTGCCTTCGCGATATTGCAGTCGTTACTTTACTAAGAAGTCTTTTGTATGTTAACACATATTCTTGCATGTGATTACCATAGGTTTTACGCCACTTAGGAATAAGGATTTCTCTTTTAAGGATTTTTTTTTCCTGTGTGATGTTTATGTATTTGTAATTTGTACAGTTAGAGGTTGTACTTTGGCCAACCTCTATGAAGATAAAAAAAACTTCCTGTTTGTTTTCACTGTTGTCTTTGATTATTTTCTTGGAGAAGCAGTTGATCAAGCATTTTTTTTTTTCACTCTGGAGTTAACATGTAGGAAATATCTTTTTTGTATGTTTTTGGGAATGTACGAGGATAAAAGTGTTCTGATGGAGGTTGTAAGTGACAGACAACATTGGGGTAATTAAAGGTTGTGAATGTTTGTCATAACAGGAAATTGGTCTTGGGAAATCATTTACACTGAGAGTTAGAGTAATTTGGTTTGTAATCATCCTCTTAGTTGATTAATTAAACTTTAGAAATGTTTTCTACATGAACTTTATAACTTTAAGAAAAATCATCTCACTTTTAAGTGTAAGGATACGTACACTTATACACTGCGTTTTGATAACAGCCATATAATCTCTCCCCAGCATTGGACTAATGTGGTGTGCTGGCTGGCAAATGCAGTTGTGGCAATCCCAGTTGTGCTCATGCCCCAAGCAATCTTCTTGTCTCGATTCCAAAAGAAATGTGGATCACCTCCTCCCATCAGTACCTTCATTACTGACCGTGATATTGTCTCCTCTGAAGAAGCCATTGATCCCAGAGAGGAGAGAGATGGATGCGAAGGGCAAGCCAAAGCCAGCGATGATGCAGGAACTGATAAGGGTGATGCCATCCCAAGGGGAAAGGACTGTCCCAATTTCATGGCTGCGGAATATGGCCAAGACAGTAGGGACACAGTGTTCATGTCGCCGACACAGCTTCCTGCGGAGGGAAAGAATTATGCCCAGGCGAACTTGAAGTTCTACCTAGGCACAGACATCTTGAAACACGGCAAGATGTCCTCGTCAGCAAATGATGATGAACGCATCACTCTTAAGAATGATTGGAACCCTAACAGTGAAGTGTGAGAATACTGATTAGAAAAGTTTCTGGTAAGATATGGTGGCGTATCTTAAGTAGAGGTGAACTTGACCTGATGACGAACATCATAAGTTTATTTATTATATTGAAACCTGGAAAGGTTGAGATGAAATACCCCGTACAAAAAGTCAGCAAATAGTGAAAAGGCTTGAATTAAGGTTACCATGAGTTAGGAAGCTGTTTCTAGTTTTTAAAAAAGAAAAAGTAGAAGTTAAGTTATTTGCCTCTGTTTCATCTCTTTCAATAAAGAGAGTGAGTCATAAGAAGGAGGGAGGCCAGAGTGAAACAAGATGACGGTAGTTAATGTATACATCACTTCACGTTATTTTCTTTCGTTATCGTAATCTTTATGTAAAAAAAAAAAGAGTAATTACATACTTGCATCTAGAGGACAGGCAACACATACACATACACTCGGGAAGTGTGTATGTCATGTTTCACCCAACAGTATCAGGATATTAGACATTCATTTGAACTAGGTTTTTGTTAAATTTACAGTTGCCATGTTAACTGTTTTGCAGATTCAAGGTTCACCATTTGATTTACAGACTAACAGTATTTAGAATCTTCCATAGTTCCCTGAAGACTATTTTTGAACTGCACTGCTCATGCCTCTTTTCCATCTGTAAGATTTTTCTCATCCTCGGCCAAGAATATCTCAACTTTTGAAAATTCACGATTCCTTGTCTGTTCCATCCTTACAACTTTACGGCCATCTTTTACTGAGGGAGCCAGTGTCTTTGGCCCTTTTTTTCACACTCATATATAGATAATTACAGCTTTAGCTTTCCTCATCCATCTCGAGAGATAAGTAGAGCAAATGGTATCCTTCCTAGTGTCTTTAGAGAAAAGTGTGAGCACCTTCCAGTAGCTTTGAGACCACTGACCTTTGTGACTTCCTTCCAGATTACTTTAACTTTTCTCTGAGCATCTTTGAAGTCACTTCTCGGTTCTCACTTGTTTGTAGCACCTGGGATATATATATGGATGTCTTCTCTCTGATCATCACGAAATTTTTAATCCCTTTTTTTGCTTGTATTTGGTCCTTTTCTCATGGGAACTTCAAAACCCATTTTCATCAAGGCGAGAGTAAGTCCCAGATTTCTAAACTAATATCCCTTGGCTTTTTTTTTCGGTTTGTGACACTAATTACAATTTTCATTCATTCCATTTTTGTAATTGTTGGAGAACAGGTGATGTTCAGAATGAAAACAAGAAAGGACCTAGTATATTTCTGGGGATGGATGTGGTTTCTGGTGAAGTCTGAATGCAGGGCAGGTAATTATTTAGAGCTTGATGAGTAAGTACACTGTGTGTATTTGGATTTCTCTTAAGAGATGCTACTCACGAAGCCCAGAGGGCTGATCTTTCACTAGGAGATTAGGGAGGTCATCGCCCAACATTGTTCTTTCACAAGTTTTGTTCAAGTTCACATGTATCAACCTTTTTTTCCTTTTTTTTTCCCCACCACCCCCTGACGGGTCACTGCTGTGTTCCATAGATATTATTTCTGCAACTCGAAGCTTGCTTATTTTCCTCCAGTTAGACTGAAACTCTCCACCTCTTTATAGTTTCCATAACCTGTACAATATATACTCCTTTAAGAGACAGGATTATCATCATTTATATATTAGAAGTGGATTCATTGTTTAGCTTTGTTAGTTTGCAGTGATTTCTAGTCATAATTGATAACTTTAGAAAAAAAAATTATGTCTATATATGAGAACTTTGTATGCTGCCAGTGAAGCTTCTTAATTGCAATGTTAGTAAAATCCTCGTCCTCCCCCCTCACATATTTTCAAAGTAGTACTTTGTCATCTCGTTTGGCTTTGATTACCAACTGCAGACATCTGGGTATGGAATTAGCTAGGTTCCTTGAGTATTTTAGGTCCTTGTTTTGGGTCCTTAGGGTCATGATCTGAATGAGGCAAGTCACTGATCAGGTGTTGCAGTGACCAAGCTTGACTCATCTGGTCCCAGTAGTTCTCAGTTGGGTTAAGGTCTTGGGACTTCCCAGGCCTCTCCAGCAGTGGAATATCTTTCAGTGATAACATATTCACCTTTTTTAGCCTTATAGGCAGGTAGGCACTAGCCCGTAAACCTCATTGAAAGGAAGTAGATGGTCTTCTAGCACCTCCGTGTATTGGTTTCCATTCATTGTGTTGTTTTTAGGTAAGTAGTTCAAATCCTCCGCAAGCCATTGAGCCAGTAAAGCAACCCCGGATCATCTACACTATCTGGGCGTTTCACTGTGAAACGAGTCATACCGGCTGGCACCTTCCACATTCTTCACTCTCCCCTGCCTTAGTTGCACACGCTTGAAGGAGTTATCTTTGGAGAACATCATCATGCTCCGCTGTTGCTCACTCCAGTCCTTTTGTGTTTCTTTACTAGCGCGAGTCATTTTCATTTCATTCGCTTTTAAAAAACACAGGTTTCAAGGCGGCTGTCTTGCAGAAGGGAATATGAAGGTCCTTTTGCAGCCATTGTTGATTAGTCCTTTGTGAGACATTTCTTAGAAGTTTTGGATGGTTTTTCCTGAGTGTGGCAGCTGAAATGAGAGGCTGCTTCAATATTTCTCATCTTAGGAGGTTCTCAGTTAGAATTCTTCTTCGGTTGCTCCGTCTCTGGTGGTTCACTGGTGCTTTAGAAGTCTTCCTCGGGCAACCAGGAATAAGTTTTGGTGTTGGGATGATTGTCAGGGGGGGTTACGGGCGAGCGCAGGCAAGCAGCTGCCTGATCGCGGGTTTGGGGCACCCAGTAGTTTTTAACATTTCCTTAAGTAACAGTGTACTGTACAGCTTTTAAATGGCGGTATATTTGTGATATGCAAAACTGATAAGGTTATTCTTGTCCAGGTAGGAAAATACTTGGTCCAATATGTATTTGAATTGTTTACACTTAGTCACTTATAATTTCCCTTCCATGCTCATTATTTACGTTCAGCACTGGGGTTTTATTTATCTTTTTTATCATTGCTTTATTTAGAGATTGGGTGAGGGGTGAAAAACATTGGGGAAGTATTTTGAGTGCTGAAATTTATATGATAGGATGGCAGGTAGGCAGTGTTTGGGTCGAAGTGGCTAGGAGTTCTTGAGTGTCCTGGCAAGTAGTCTTAACAGGTATTTTTAAGTGTGTACCAGTAGGTTCTCTTGTAATGGTGAAGACAGAGATGGGTATAGAAACTTGCACAAATAACATAATGCATTATTGAGTGAGAATAGAGGTGTTGAGCATGATGCAGGATTATTTTGTGGATAGATTAGGCATAAGATAAAATGAAGCTGTCAGGAGACCTTTTATAGGCGTGGAAAGTGCAACAGGTGTTCCCTGGGATACTTGCATAGCTGCCTGGTCCCATGAAGTTTCTGATAGGGGAGTTGTACAGCAATCCTGTGTTAGTAAGCTGTTGCCATTTGTTTCAGGGCATATTTATAGGTCCGATAGTTCAAGCTCGCTCAAGACAGGTAGTGGTGATACACATAGTACCAAAGGGGGTTGTGGGAGATCAGCCACCACAAAATCTTGCCAGAAAAGTATAACTCATATGGTGAGCTACTACTGACATTGAAGCCCAGAGAATAGAGATTGGAGTCACATGGCCAAGGTTATTCATGTGCCAGCAGCACACTTGTATCTCAGCCAGGGTCTGCTTGCCATACACAAGTGTTTGCTGCAGTGATATTCATGTACATCCAGACTTTGACACTCTGTGGTTGGTAATAGCAGTCCATGGATCATACAGCTTTCTTCACTGGTAGGCCTGTCATTAATGTCGTGTCAACCTGTTGAGCTGTGACCCGAGGTCATCTTAGGTCACAGTGTGTCACACAAGACCATCAGTTACTTATTACAGTATTGTAATTACAGTCAACTAGTTGCTGTACCCCGGTGTGGCCAGCCTGACTGATTTCTTCTGATCAGTTTCAGATTTGTGGAGCTACATAATGGGGGGTTTTAGTAGAGACCTTGTGTAAGATGAAATGTGGCAGAAGTGGAAATTTTGCAGCCTACTTTCTCAAGACGGGGGGTAAGTGATGATTGGTTCATTAGGCTAATCAGTGTTTGTATGGCCCAAGATGAGGTGCCCAAGGACTGTTAGAAGCACGTACAGTTGTCATATACATATATAGTTTGTCGGGTATACTTGTTACCCATATCAGCAAGGTAGCATCAGGAACAGATGAAGAAAAGGCCTTATGTGCTCACATTCATTTTCTGGCTATCTTGTGTAATGCATCAAAACCACAGCCCCTATCACAAACCAGGCCCCACAGACCTTTCCATAATTTCCCCAGCTGCTTAATGTGCCCTAGTTAAATCCATTGACAGCACATTGACTCCTATACACCACAGTTCACTGTATTCCATGCACAACTTTCACCCTCCTGCATGTTCAGGCATCAAGCACTCAAAATCTTATTCACTCCATCCTTCCATCTCCAACCTGGTCTCTCCCTTTTTGTTCTTTAACTAGCAAAAATTTCAATACTTTGATTGGAAAGAGAGTGGGAGCTTGTGTAATATATACCTATTGTGGTGGTATGTATGGGTATGATAATATATATGGGAATGCGGAGTGATGCATAATCCAGCAATTGCAGGGGAATGCTCATACCTTGGGAAAAAGTGATGGAATCAAACAGCTGGGAATTAAAAAAAAAAAAAAATGCCAGGAAGCATTATATTGTCAGCTAGTGATGTTAAAAGTGAACCTGTCTAATGAATTGAAAATAGCAAATTGCTAAAACCCAATTCATTTGACAACTGCAGCGACAGAAAATTATATTTACATACAGATGAATAGGATTTTTGTTAAATGTATTCTGATACACATACAGCAGTGAACAGGACTATTGTTAAATGTATTCTTTGCAAAAAATACAAGATGGGAGGTACTATACCGTAGTCAATTTATGATAATCTAATGGCTAGGATAATACTATTATTGTAGCAGATTGTAAGAGCTTGCATGGATTCACTGTAGATGTGATGTTGAGCTCGGGCAACTGGAAATAACGATCAAGTTTGGTGTCGGCTTCATCATGAATTGCATGATTATGTCAAAGTTATGGGTAAGTAATTATTGAACTGCATGATTGTCAAAGTTATGGGTAAGTAATCACTGTCTTTTATTGGGCTATGATGCCCTGTGTATTGGTCCTAGTTGTTGTGGTGGATGACCAAGCAGGAGAGGCACACGAGAGTTTAAGAAAGTTACTTAGATATTTGTAGTTATGGTGTCGGGAGTATAAGAGAGAGATCCTGCTTATTCAAGAGAAATGGACCAAAGGTACAAAATCATACATCATATTATTTACTTAAGTTTGACAGTATCATTGCTCACTTGTATTTATTGCTATTAATATGTTTACTGCATATGCAAAGTCAAATCAGTATCTACCACTTTTTCTAGTATTAATGTATATTTTCATCATATATCTTAGTTGTGTCCATTCAATGCATGTTATTTATACGAATCATATACAAAAAGATGTGCTAAGCATTTACATTGATGTATGGCATTGCCCTATATCAGACAGGTAATAAACATAATAGGTTAATACTGGCTTTGAGAATAACCTTTTTATGTACAATTGAGAAATTACCTTTACCTTATATATGCCACATTGTCAATTCATTGTTCAACCATAAAAAGATATTCACAAGGCAAGAATCCATAATCATACTTTTTGTTTATCACAGCTGCAGTCATAGTGACAAATGTTCATGTGACATTAACATGTAGCACAAGCTGCAGTCAAAAATTTTCTAAATATGAATCAAAGGAAGACTTTTCTAAAATATTGACAAAAATTGGATTTGTTATGCTCAATGTACCACACGTGAGGTCACTTTCACAGAGGGAGTCATCATCAGTTCGTAAAATGGAATACAATCACGAGCTTCCCACCCCACAGGGATTTTATTTTCCAACTATAGTTTGTTATGCAGATTTAAAAATGCATGAGCCCTGTAATAAGGGTCTTTGAATTTTATAGTTGGAAACTGATTATGGACAGGAAGCTGTGGTTTCGGTGCATTAACACTCCCTCCCCCCAGAATCACTCTCCTACTCGCAGGGACTATGGAGGTAGAATTCCTTCCCCACAATCAAGGCCTGAACATACAGGTGGATGAAAGGCATGCACGTGATAGTGAACTGTAACGATGTGGTATAATGTAGTCTACGTACTGTGCTATGGTTTCAGTGCATTACACAAAGCTAGAGAATGGATGTATGGAAGAGAATGTTTCAAAATGAAATGTTTGGGGATAATATATGGTATGATGAGGTTTGATTAAGTAATGATAGAGAGATGTGGTAAAAAGAATATGACTGGATAAAAAGAGTATGACTGAGAATGCTGAAGAGGGTGTATTGAAATGGTTTGGACGTGGATAGAACAAGTGAGGAGTGGCTGACAACGAGGACATGTGCGTCAATAGTGGAGGGGACAAAGGTAGAGAACAAATTGGAGATGGAAAGATGGAGGGAACAAGATTTTCAATGCTTGGGGACCTGAACATTCTTGAGGGTGAAAAACATGCACACGATAGAGTAATTGAAGCAATGTGATATACAGGGGGCAGTGCACTAAACTAAGGCATATAAAGCAGCCAGGGGAAACCATAGAAATGTCTGAGGGGCCTGGTTGTGCACCAAGCAGTTGTAGTTTCACTACATTACACAAACAAATGTGTGTGATTAAATGAGATATTTTCTTCGTCTTTTCCTGATACAAACACTGATGCAGGAAATGGCAAACACGTATGAAAGGAAGAAAACTGGATTAGACATGGCCATGTTATCATTAGTTCTGAAATTTGAAAATTAACAGAAATGTGGGTAACAGATTAGTGTTTGTAAAGAAGATTTGTAGCATTTTTTACCTCTTGCACTCGTTTAAAAACTTGCTACACATCATCGCAGGATATTAAATTCTTTCAATCCATATATCTCTTTTATTTCCATCTTTATAACAAATGTCATCAGACACTGCTGTGAAAAGTCTGGTATTGTGGAAATCTGTTTTACATAAAGTACATTACACCCAAATTATATTTGGTAAAATGGCAGCCATCACTTTTCAAAACAACCACCACGTTGGGTCGTCCTCCTCACAGCCGTGTCAGTGAAAGAATATAATTTGTACTTAAAAACCATGAATTTACAAAAAATGAACTCTAGAAACATCTTTTCAGATGTTACCTCAGGCATGAGCAATCCAACTTGTATAAGAATGGAGCGCCAATATTTGGGTAACATGACCAGTGGTTACAAGCCTAAAAAAAGTTATTAGGTTCAATTCCCCTGTCATTGCTACTATAATTTAGTGTGCAATGGTCCCAGATGTAGCAGTTGGGAACATCAATTATCGCTCCAGCAACACCAGATCCCAAAATACATTACATTATGAAGAATGATCAACTGGAAACCTATGTACAAGGATGGAGAAAGAAATCTTCGCCCTTTTAATCCTAGTTTCCATCTTAAAAAGAAAAAAATGGGGGCTCTGAATCAAAGCAGTAAAATAATATGACTAATCACCAATAATTACTCATCACAGAATCTAAGGTTCCACATAAAAATAATCGTAAAAAAATTTTCAATTGAGCTTTGCACTGTTAACCAAATGTGAAAAACTTAGCGAGCAATTATAGTAAAACTTTAATAAAACCATCACTGGCACTGCCTTAATTGGTGCGTCGACATTCAGATCCACTGGGTCAGGCGCGGAGTGAGCTCTACTTCTACGTGATTTTGAGGTCACGTTTTGTATGGCAGTGATATTGGGTGCAAAATAAGTTCATTGGCAAAAATGCACAAAAATTGTCTTTAAAAGCTTCAGCACATAAGTATACTTAGTATAATATACTATACAGGAATTAAACTCATTAATCCCAAGCTCTGCCTAGCCATACCCAATTTATGGCCACTTTAACCCCACAAATCATGTGTATTTTACCAGCATTGGCTCCATTACAAACCTGGCACTGGGAACACTGGTACTCAAATATCAACCTTCCGGCTGGTATATTTGGCATAACACTATTAACAATACAAATTTCAAAGGAAATTCCTTTTTGCTGACTAAAATGCAATAATGTATGAAACAACCGCTTTCACCAACTGGGTTAACTATTAAACAGGCTCTTCAATATTATCAAGATCCCTTTTAAGGGTTAAAAAGAATTCAAATATATCACAACTGTAGACCTAGACTGGATCTTAAAATGCCGCATCTATGAATGCTACAGCTGACGAGGCTAAGGGTTCAAGTATTAAGGCATCTGAACTGGCAAAAGCTGTTGAAAACCTGTTTTCTGATTGCTTCTTGGACGAATTTCTGAAATCAAAACTCATACATCATCTGTCAATTTGACAGTTGAAACTCCCTTGGCACAAAAATAAATTATCTATTGTTTAAAGCAAGTATAATTTCACTACTAAGACCACAGGGAAATAATGGAAGGATGAAGAGTGACTGCAAATGGCAATCAGAGCACATGCATGTGGACCATATAAATTACAGTATACCGCTTGCAGTGCAGAGGAAAATGTACCACTCATTAAAAAATACTCAAGATCATAGGTGTCATTGGCACAGTGATACCTATGAGGAATGCAAAATGAACTGCATCAAAAAATGCTTTCATCAGTTAACAAGAAAGCAGCCTTCTTTAACATGGAAAAGGCTATGCATAGAGCAGATGACACACAACAGCATCTGTTAAGAGAACTGTGCACTTATGGGGACATCTCAGGTCTGCTACTGATTGTAACTTACTATTGTGATGTTCATGTGGATATTTACAAGCACACCATAACTCAGTGTAACTGTTTCCGTACTACTTGTACTCGACACATTGCCAAACGAGATGTATCCAAAAACACACAGTCATCCAACATAAATATTCTCAACTGGTATCAAGTACCAGTTTTCAACCAACTCTGTACTACATATAAATATCTTCATTCCTGAAAATAATTTCAAGACTATAGAAACCAATATCAAATTGAAAAAAAATATATAGGGATTCTAGCATGACATAAAACCAAGCTTTGGTCTATAAAATCTGCCATATAAGAATGGGAAAGCTCTGTCAAACCTCGTTAGTCATTCACACAGCGCAAGTTTACAAGTTACTATGCAAATATTTTGATAAAAATTAGGAGTAAAATTTATACTGCATAAACGAGATCTCACAAGCCTTTACAAAAACACTCCCTGAACTAAACCCTGCATGGTCAGAAATTAAAATCGAAGAGATCACTGAGGCCCTCCGTATGATCAAGAGAAAATGTGTAGTCCGTGTCAGAGATTGGGGGCTCCAGAGCAAGGAATGGAGGTGGTGAACCAGATGAACAGCCTAGCATGACATCTTCAGATCCACCTGCAACAGAAAAGGCTCAACTAAGATCTTAAAACTAAAGTTATTCTTTTGCATGATAATGTTGTGTCCTACATACCAAATCTTCCCATGTGTTGTGCCAGTTATAAAAAAAAAAATGGAAAAGATGGCTAGTGACTACCAGGTTTACAATCCACCCAAAAAGTGAAATATGGAATACATAGCATCCCATGAATTCTATCAAGACAACCTTTACATGAGTTCCATGCTGCTAAGTCCCCAGTCATTTTTAAATCACATTAAATACAATAAATGCTTGATGTGTGTCAAGATGAGCTGATCTCAATTTAACACAGAAATACCATGGAAAAATAAACAAAAAAATGTAAAGATTAAAGAAAGATATGAATCACGAATGCTACACCTCAATTTAATACAATGGTGCAGAAATCTCATTTCATATGATTGTCCCAAATGAAACTGTACCTACAAATGATGTATGTAGCAGTTTAAGGGTTTAGAGCATGTGAAAGAGTCCAGTGCATGTAACAGCAATGATGATATGTCTGAAGGTATAGTACTCCAAGCACCACTGTTTAGATGTCATTCTCGAAGCATGAACAGTAAGGAAGGTATCGTAGCGACATGCCAGAAAAGAAATACCTGAGGATGATGTGTTGTGTAAGACAGGTTAATAATATCAGGAATGATAGTAGAACAGGTGTGGTACTGTGCACAGTCTTGATCTAGAAAGCTCAACAGTGTGCGCCAAAATTTTATGGCTATTTGAGCAAAGACCAACTAAAAGGATCTACATGTCCAGAAGTGAAAATGCTAAAGAGTATGTGTACACCAATAAGAACTGGGAAGGATGAGGTGAAGGAGACTTTGAGGAACCAGATAAAATAATGACTCCATTTACTCTAAATTCATAAAACACCTTCTATAAGGCTTCTCAGTCAACCATCAACACTTTCTCCAGATCCATATATGCTAAATAGAATTATCTTTTCTCCAACATACTTTATCAAACAAATTCTTCAAAGCAAACCTTGGTCCATACTTCTATCTCTCCTGGAGCCACATTGCACCTCCCCAGTCAGAAGTGACGTATCTATCACTTAATCACAACTCCCCTAGATCTTACCAGACATACTCAAAAGATTTATACCTTTGTAATTTGAACATTAATTTTTATCCCCTTGCCTGTATAGACAGGCACTTTGCATGCATTCTCCAGTGTACTAGTCTGCCAGTAATAAAGTCTTTTGCCATGGCCATCCACCATGGGCCATATAAATTTCAAGAAGCCCATATATCCAATCAATAACAGTGTCTTGCCCTTTCCTAACACAACATGAATCCATCCACACTCGTTGCTTTGCCAAATCTTAGACAAGGCTTTCACTACCTATCTGCCATGATTCTCTTATGCTGCAAGCCTTCTCATCCCAAACTAACCTCAATCTATCCCATCATTTAATACATTCAAAACTCCTAAATAATGACTCCATCTCTTTGCCATTTACCACTTCCTCATCCTGTTATACCAAATCGCCTTTCCTGCTTTAACTAGAAAGCATCAAGGACTAGAGCAAACATCCAACCTCAAGCTGTCATGTATAATGACTCATGATTACAGCAACATCCACAGTCTATCTAAAACCTAATAAGGACGTTCATGAAGGAAGCTCACAAATTCTTTGTCCAGCAAAGAAATGTAACAGTAATGGAGAAATATATCTTTTTCTTAAAACCACTGTAGCATGAATAAAACTACCAGACTCCACCTGCATGAGGATACACAGATATTGGTCTTGGGGTAATAATAAATAAACAAA
>JAUTXX010087387.1:0-16855 GCA_032273605.1 Panulirus laevicauda
GTGAGGGAAGGTATGGATACTGTGAGGGAAGGTATGGATACTGTGAGGGAAGGTATGGATACTGTGAGGGAAGGTATAAAAAGTGTGAACAAAGTGTAGATGAGTCTACGTTTTCGATAGCTTTGTACCAGCACGTTTTCTTCGTTTAGGGCCAATGACGTAGCATACACGCTCCACCCACATGCGCATGGGTCTCATTGGTATATATATATATATATATATATAGCGTTAATGGGATGGCTTTGATTAGGGCCTCAGCTGAGCATAAACAAAAAGCGCGCTACAAAAAAAATCTTATTCTACCAAACTACTACGACTGCGAAAAGTCTTCCATCAACTTGTGAAGTGGGAAAAAGAGTTTAAAGTTCTGAAAAAAGTGACTCTCTTTCCTCGTGTTAATCACTTCTCAAATGAGGAAACAACAACTTGCCTTGTTAACAATCACTCCGTCACTATGTGCAACAGACTCCCTCACCTTGTTACCACCTACCTCCCAGCCCATCAAACACTCGCCCGATGGTTACATAGCCATACGGTAAAGCGATCCCTTACACCCATTGACCTACCGAGGATAACCTTCAAAAGGTTCTCCTCCTCGAGTTAGCCGGACCCTCTGTTCCACGCTTCCCTCACACAGTCAATATTCTCCCTTGATTGGAACGCCTAACACGTTTCCCCAATATCAAAGCAAACAAGCCTACAATTTCTCGGTGAATTAAGACCCATTGCCATCACCTTCGATAACCAGTTTACTCAGTAAAATGCTTGCGTTTAATAGGGCGAACACAGACGCTCCAGGTTCAACAGACGCGCTGTGGCTCTCACCATCATCACTGCTTATAAACCAAATGAATATAATCATCAACAAAGCCATCACACTCCGATTGCTCGCTGGTATATTGACGCCCTTACTATTGGTATCAGGGTTGACAATAACTCCCACGACTACATAGCCTTCCAGAACACCTTCAACGTCCTTCCAGGACATCTATAACAACCTTCCAGGACATCTATAACAACCTTCTGGAACACCTCTCACAGCCTTCGGAATTGCCGCACGGCTGAACACGTCACCATCAACAATACCCAGACCCTAATTATGTGAGCTGCTTCAAAGAGTAATAAGCAGAAATAGGTTTTAGAGGCATTAAGCTTAACCAGGTTGCTTCTACCCCCTGGGAATACCTGAATAAGTCCAGAGATTTATTGAGGAGAGACGAGACGCGGACTGAGGGAGGAGGATATGAAGGAAGTGAGGGGAATGTAGAGTGTGGAGGGGGCTGCTGATGAGGTCATGTGGTTACCGACTGAAAGCAAGAAATCTCTGATAAAAAACAGGAGACAGGACGGAACTCCGGGGACACTTCTCTTGGTAGGGATAGATATACGTTCGAATCCTGGGCATGGTATTTGGTCAACACTCCACCCAGCTGTTCATCCTCCCGTTATGGCTGGTCTATGAATTAAGTACCTTTCTTAGGCTGAGGTGTATACATATATGTATATAGCGTTGATGAGATGGCCTTGATCACTCATTCATTTCCCGAATCCGCGGCAGGTAATTTGAAAAAATGTTGTATACCACTGTATACAACTGTAACGACTCCAGTGGTCCACTGTAACGATTAATACACGCGCGCGCGCGCGCGCGCGCGCGTGTGTGTGTGTGTGTGTGTGTGTGTGTGTGTGTGTGGTAGCGCCTGTGGTCCGCTTGGCTTGAGAAGCCTAAAGGCTGAGCTTGATAAATGGTCATCTTAAGCACGACAGACAGACACCAAATCTCTATATGAATAGTTTCCAGACACTCCTGACGGGAGGAACAGACCCTCCTCCTCCTCCTGCCACTGTTAACCAACGCTTGTACGTAATAGTTCTCAAAATGTATGAGGCGATGAACGTTAATTCTGAAGTATACAACTTGCTGGTTAAGAAAACCGGCTAAAACAGAGCTCACTAGTTGGTTGCGTACTTAGCATTTTCCATGGTACAGTTTATATATGCCAATTTCTATAGTAAGTTACATATCATTTTCCATGATGGATTACGAACCATTTTCTATGGTACGCCATATGCCAATTTCTACAGCAAGTTGTGTCCCATTTTCTATAAAAGGTTTTATACCATTCTTTATTGCCGTTTATACTCATTTTTTGTGGTAGGCATAAAGAAGGATCCCTACACCATCTTTCTCTTCCAATGTCTATATATCTTCAGCGATACAGATCCGGGTGATCTTGCTCTCACTGAACACTGGAGGGCTATGCCCGTAGTGTCACACGCGGACGGCTGGAAACTATCTGGAAACTGAATCATTCATCTGGACGTCTCCAGGGAAGGAAGGGGCTGGATGCTGCACGTACAATAGTCACAATAACAGGGTTTTCTTTTGCCAGTATGTCTACTTCAAGGCTTCTGGGCAGCCGTGTGTAGGACTCATGAATATGTAGATGTGTTCACTCGTAGGTTCGCCCTACTCTCTCTCTCTCTCTTAGTAAGATTATCAGCATGGGTGAGTCCTTCATCCCACGGGACAGGTGGACGGTAAGGATGCTTTAGGATCCTTGAACTGAAACATTTACTGAAAGGAGAGAGCGAGAAATAGGTGCAGAGGATATGACACTTCACCCCATCGGCAGAGGAGACTCCTGCTAAAGGCATTACAAGTCGAATCACTAGCAAGTAGATTAGACCATTTACAACCTCTTTCCAAGGCTTTACAAAATCTATCTATTCATCTACTTTTCTTTTCAACAGTTCATGCAGATCCTCTGACACGAGTACCCCTCTATTTCCAGGATGATCATCCACAGTGTCACGTTCAATGTACAAGTTGTTTCATTTTGGCGAATCCTTTCAACCACGACATTCAGGTCCTCTTTGGGTACGATGGCCTGGCCTTTGACCTGATGCTGGATGGTTAGGTCAAAAAGGTTATACCATTATATCCAGTTGTCCTGCTGTCGTGCCAAAAGTTTGTCTAGTCGTGTTGAGGGGACTCAGTGTCATGTTCAAGTATCGTATCGTCATCTTCTAAGGTGGAATAGTCGTGCTGGAAGGTCGTACCATCGTGCCCGAGGGTCATACCGTCGTCAACAAAGGTGGCACTGTCGTGCAAAAGGATCGTACCGTCGTGCACAAGGATTGTACCGTCGTGATCAAGGGTCATTCCCTCGTACTCAAGAGGTTAAGTGGCAAAAGTTTAATTCCTACAGACCTCGGTCCTCGCTTGACTTCAGAATGGCTCTCTCAAGACCAAATAGTTCCCATGAATCCTTCCCAAGTCTTCGCTCAGACTAAGTTCAGTATCTTAACTGGCTCGGTGAGTGGGCGATCCACAACCACTCAATTTCGCGACTCCAGAAGGAAATAGATGCTTCAGGATCCTCTCTCTGCCGGCATCAGACAACGGCACGAAGATCTTGTCTCACGACGCGGTCGTCCTTCAAGAATCATGGAATATTTCTGGAACATCCTTGAAAGTGTTCTGGAAAAGGCCTTCTAGGGAACCACAGAAGAGTTCCGGAGGAGTTTTGGAAGAGTTCTCGAGGAACCATGGAAGAATCCCAGAAGAACGAGGAGAGTCCTGGAAGAGTCCTTAAAGAACGCTGGAAGTATCCATAAAGAGTCCTGGAAGAACCCTGGTAGAGTTTTAGAGAAGCCTTTGAGGTGCCTTGGAAGTATCTTGAAAGAGGCCTGGACGACCCTTAGGAAAACCATGGAAGAGACCCGGAAGAGGTCTGGAAGATCCTGGGGGAGCCCTGGAAGATAGAGTCACAGCCGATGTGATCAACTGACCATCTCTCATATGAAGAGTGGCCTGGAAGTGTCTCAACTCTGGCGATTACTGAAGTCGCTCAAGTTTCTTGGAGAGACATTTTGTTGGCGTTCGTACCCTCTGAGGTCCAGCTTCAGACCCAGTTTCAGGACTATGATCCAAGTATCGTCTTCATATGTATACCGTTGACCAGTGCGTACAGAGTATCTGTGCTGACTTATTACGAGATTTTAAGTCTTTCTCTGTCTGTCCCAAGTAAAACGAACTATATGTTTTGTAAGGAATTCTGTAAACTATACTGCTGTCATTACTTGTGTTGTTCTTTATCAGCATTTTTCTTACACAATGCCCTCATGAGAGGTAACTAATGTGTCGCAATATCATGATAAGTCTTTCCAGCTTTGGTCTTACATCTGTCCAGTAAATGGGGAAGGATAGCAACATTTCTTATTGATGTTATCGATATTATTAGAATCCTCGTCCAGAAACTGTCAGCCAACATTTCATTAACTTCCGCTTAACAAATCCTTAGACTTACGGTCACGTACTTCACCGTGGAAAGAAAGAGTCAAGGAATACATAAGCTGATCAGAGTCATCATATTCAAAATATTAACACAGTCAACCTGAGTCAGCATCACAGATGACTCAAGTCATCATAGTCATAAGGTCAACACAGCCAGCCTGGGCTCAACACATTCCTCACCTCAACGCAGCTGGCCTGGAGAAACACGTTCTTCAGCCCAACACTCCGCCTTTAGGTCAACACATCAACACGTTCATCAGGTCAACACCGCCCACCGTCCGGGTCAACAGATATATCAGGACACAAGGAGGACCTGGGACACAGTAGAGCGGTCATCCTTCAATATCATCCTGATGAAGGAGTCTGTCGATGCTGCCACACAGACGTTCTGTTCTTCCCTCATCCTGTCTACCATGCCTCTTCATCCTTCTCCAGTCCTGATCCCATTAACTCATCTACTTCTACCAGCAGCAGTAGAGGGGAGTTCATGGTAGCTGATGCTTCTAATGGTACTGTGCTGTTGGTTGTAATGGTGGTGGTAGCGATGGTGGTAGTAGTGATGGTGGTGGTGACGGTGGTAGAGCAGGTGGTGGTGGTAGTGGTGGTGGTGGTAGGGGGAACAGTTGTGGTAGTTCTGTTGACACTGGCGACGATGACGGATTGGTCACCTTGGCAACCAATCCTCAGGGACTCAGCCGTTCCTAGCCAGAGGTCTGGACTGAATAACTCTCTCTCTCTCTCTCTCTCTCTCTCTCTCTCTGGCTCTAATCTTCGACAACCCTGGTGAGGCTTCACCTCCACGCCACTCAAGTACTCACGTGAAGCTTCCTTCGTTGTTTTCATCAGTATATCCTAAGCCCCGTGTGCCATTACACTCCCACATGAAGGCTAATTGAAGAGGATCATTAGTCTGCAGCTAATTAAAAGGAGGGAGAGGTTAGGGGAGATGGTGCATGTACAACATCCCTCTGGGGCGTCGCGTGGCCTCTACTCACTCCTCACTAATTGTCTTGTCTTCCTAGATTATTTACGGTTTCAAATTAATTCTCTAAGGCGGCGTGAGATCCGCCCTGGGGATTATAATCCTCTAATTTCCTAATAAATCTCGAGAGAAAATATCGTAAGTATGAGTCGTATAACCACAATCAGTGTTTGATGCGATGATTTCTACAGCTTTGTCTCTGCAAAGTCTTAGATCACTGATGAAGGCAGTTAGGGTTAAGTACCTGTATATTGATCTCAGTAGCAAGTGGGCCTTGGAGAATAACAGGCGTTTGATAAACGTAGAATATCAAACAGATTTGATAAAGTTCCTTTTGAATATAGAAATCTGACAACAGTGACGAGGAAACCCAGAGGAGACGCTAGTATAACCCTGAGGAACACCAGTAAAACAGACTCATCTCACAGGATGACTTCAAGGGTTGGCTTCAGGACAACTTCATGAGACCCGATTCACCAAGTAAAGCACTGGTGAACACCGCAAGATAAGCATGAAGATAGTTACTAATGCTTCTGCCCAGTTCTCTAGCTGGGCGAGGATGGTGTTTTGAGTGCAGGAAACTGACCAGCTAAACCGGGAACTGAGAAGCTAACGTGTGAACTGGGGTTATGAAGGAAAGGGAATCTTTGAAAAGGGATATATATTAGAAGGGATTCGTTAAAATGAAAAAAGGCTGGATCTGGATACCGAAATATCATATATATATATATATATATATATATATATATATATATATATATATTCTGAAGGTCTATTCCTCAGACGAATCGTCGTAGGAGAGGGGAGTGATCTCCCTCCATCATTTAGCACTTCACCTTTAACTATCCAAACACTATCTATCATAGCCCGCTCGGAGGAGGGAAGGGGGGATGGGAAGACATACACTGTAGCTACCAGATCTACACAGACTACACCCATATCTGCACCAGAGCCACCAGAGCTGTGCTCGTATACTCGCTACACTCAGGTCTACACTTTGTCGTTCATACAGAAGATGAATCCCTTCACAGGATATTCTTTTCCCCTGTTCTTCAGTCACGGCAGACGACCTGTCTCTTGCCTTGCCACACCATCTCTTGTAGAGTCTTGACGTTGATTTGTTTCATCCAGGCGATTCTTGTGTGTCACTGTTAACACAGCCATTCAAACTTCCCTAGCGGCGATCTGTCTCTATTTCTGTCTGTCTCTCTGTCTCTATTTTAGGGAGAAGGTGGCAGAAAGCCACCGAGCAAGGAGGCATATTAACTTTACTATCTGTTTGGGCGTCGAGTGCGAAGGGGAGGTGTGGGGGGTCAGTGATTGCTGTGCAGTGAGACAGTACGTCATTCGGTATATAAGCGTTACTCCTTTGGGCAAGGTAGCTGCTGGGTTATTCCTCTGCCTTATCCATGTGTGGGCTGCTGGTATTAAGTCCATGAACGCACAATCTCTCCCTCTCACACATAACCCTCAACAGCACGTAACCCACGCGGCTCGTTCTTGGTAACTATATATTCCTGCAGTGAGTGCTAGTTCCGCGTTTTGGCAAAATCTCGTCGTAAGTAATCTCTCTCTCTCTCTCTCTCTCTCTCTCTCTCTTAGATACATCTCCTTCACTCATCTTGCTAATATGGGCAACAGTCTCGGAATTTCTCATTTCCTAACATTGTCATTACTCTCAGAAAGTTCCTCTTGCTATAAATGGCAACAGTGCCAGGATACCCCTCGTGCTAACATTAGCAACAGTCTCCGTATTGCCTTCTTGATGACACTGGCAACATTGAGAATGCTCCCCTTGCTAACTTTAGCAACAGTCTCAGAATACCTCTCGTCTCATCAGTATTTTCTGAGGAATTTCCTGTTATGCTCATTTAATTTGTTTGTTGATTCCGCTCATTTTTCTAAGTTTTACGTATTCTATTTTCGACCTTAAAATACTTTCATTTCTCTGGCTAATTTACTTAAATCTTCTTACATTTTCTTTATTCAATATCCTTATTTTTTCAATCATCGTTCGGCGCATTATCTTTTCGTTTGCAATTTTCTTGATTTTTAGGTTAGTGATCACATAAACTCCTATTTGCTACATCAAAGTCTATTACGCATTGACTCTCCTCTTCAATATATTTCCACGTCTCGTTATCCAATTCCAAGCTCATTCCTAGTTCCTCTCATTATCCATAATTCCTTTGCCTCATACAACCTCATCGAATCCTTCTATAAAGTCAGTCAACCATAGGATCATCTGGTCTTCCGATCCCATATCAAGTTTATGATCTTTTCACTTATCATGATCTTCACTACACGTCAGTGTACAGCGTCCGATAAGAGGGTACACGTACCTATTGAAACCATCATCTATGCGTACCTCTATTTTGTACCATCTTCTGTCATATACCCAGCAGGAACTTGAATTAAACCTGTCTCATCTACTTTACTGTGTGATTCAGAGAAGGTCATTTGCTAAAGTGACCTCATGTTCAGGTCACAATTCCAATAAGATCTCTCTCCATTTCCTTAATTAGATCCTCAAGATTACACAGTGCCTTTGTTAGTGATTCAATCCTCTTCAATTCACATTCACTACAATGCCTTCATTCACCTTGACTGAAGGACAGAATTCAATTCAGGCCATCTATGCTGCTCACTTTATTCAATTCCCTTTGTCTTCTTGAAAATACACTTCTCTATGCAACACTAAAACTAGTTTTGTTTTCAGTGTTTCACATTATCTGTGTCTATCGATCTATCTATCATCTAACATATCTACTTTTTAATAGACGGAATATCTTACATCCACCAACATTTTCTTGGTCATCACCATAAAATATGAATTTATGGCGTTTCCCATTTTATGTATAACGAACATGTCATGATAATGAAATGAGTGATGTTTGAGGAATGGAAAAAATGAAGAAAAAAAGAACAATCCTTTGATGTATTAGTCACTGGCAATTTCACTATGCCATGTTCATCACCAATCAGATCATATTATTCAGAGAACGAAGAATGATGGGAATAGGACGAAGTACAAATCTATTGCTTATTTAGAAGGAATTTTCAAGACATCATCTCGTTTCAGTCGTTAGAGCCAGCTTGGCTTACAGTCAGTGACTGCGGATAAAGAGGTGTTTGAGGACCTAAGACTTTTGCTTGTGGTACACCTATAACCACTACATCCTTGTAGAACACCTGTAACCACTACATCCCTGTAGAACACCTGTGTCTAAATTTCACACAACAGCAGAGGATGAAGTGTTACAGAAATTGTAGATATATATTTACGACAGTGGCAAGGACACGCTTTACAACAACTGTAATTAAAAACTGCATATTTATGAACATGTTGAGTACACTCTTCCCAAACTTGGTGCTTAAATAGATAAGATAAGGATCACACTTAAAGGAAGAAGGCTTATCAGTGGCTTGTGTATTGGACGGTGTTGGATGTGACGGCTGTGAAGGTGTTGGATGTGACGGCTGTGACGTCGAGTGATATTACCAGTTTCCCAAAAGTTCCTAATTTACTTACACTTTACGTATTCATGAGTTATTTACATAGAATATTACTGCCTTGTAACTTATACGTATCCTCAACTTCGCAAACGAACTTAGGGAAGAGGCAGACTGGAATACTTGAACCTTGACCTATGACATAAGACGCAATGACGTCAAACTGCGTGGTTCCGTCACATTCCCCAAGACCATCACACTTTACGTCAACAATTTGTTTTCCTCTTCATAATATCTCCATTCATTTTAATGATATTTTTTTGCCTCATTTTCTATATGACCACTTTGCTTCTCCTCTCACTCTCGGCGTTTTCTTTTTCCTCGTCCAACTTCACAACTTGCTTCCACAATGTCACTGAAGATACAGTCACCATTCCCTCTTCTTCCATATCATTTACCCTATCTTTTTATCATTTGCATGTATCATAAACTTCCACTAACTGTAGCTATCTAGTTACAACCATAACAAGGGAACTACTGAAATGTGGCATACGTTATTACATGTACCAGATGATGGCTCATTCAGGGTGATGTAACATGAATTACATAAAGGTGTCTGTACCCCACAGGGGCCACTGTAGCCCATCGTGCCAGGCAGTAGCCGGTAGTGCGGGCCGCCGTGTGTGTGTGTGTGTGTGTGGACGGACTACCCCTGGGTCGGGGTGGGTCGCGGGGTCCACATAATGTGCACCGCCTTCATCGACCTCTCTATAACCACAGTCTTGGCTCACATGGAGGAGGATGCCATGCCAAGGGAAACCTGATTTTGTCCAATATCTCTTTTTTTTTCATTTGCATTTTCCACCTCTTCTTGTCTTCTGTTTCTTTTTCCTTTCCTTTTGTTTTCTTCTTTTCTCGTCTTTCGCCACCTTTTCCACCTCATCTTGTGTGCTATATTTTTCTGTTTACTCCTCCAGTTTTCTATTTCCTCCTCAACGTGTTCGTTTTCTGCTTTAAGACATGCCTCCAATTATATATATTTTTTTTCAGAGTGTCTCTTTTGTTGTCTCTTACCATCTCTCCTCTAATCGTTCTCTCTCCTTCTTCTATTCTACCTGTTTTACTCCAGCTATAATTCACGCAGCATCACCTTTAAAGATGGGCTTCCCAAAGAAATACTGAACAACCGTATTTAACTTTATTGTACTGTGAAGTAGAGAGAAAATCTTCCCGTAAATATAGAGGTACGTCCTCCCGTGTGATGCACAGGATATACTGACCTGACTCATGCACAGGTTTTTTGGGGGGAAATTACAAGCTATACAGAGTTATCGCGGAGCCCAGTGTAATTCAGCGAGGGGTTGCAAAAATTTGTTTCTGTGTACGTAGGAATATGTAGCGTGTGTGTTGAAGGGTTGGTGACTCAAGTTCTGCATTGGTGCTAGTTCTGACGTTGGTGGGGATGGTGATTCTATGGATGGTGAGGTTGGTGATGGTGATTCTATGGATGGTGAGGTTGGTGATGGTGATTCTATGGATGGTGAGGTTGGTGATGGTGATTCTGGCGTATTGTGAATCTGGTGTTGTTGATGACCATGATGTGACGTTCACTGAACATACTGATTCTGGCGGTGATGGTGAGGATTCCGTCTTTGTTGATACTGATTCTGGTATCGGAGATACTGATTCTGGTATCGGAGATACTGATTCTGGTATCGGAGATACTGATTCTGACGTGTATTTCAGACTGTTCCACCATCATCATCATCCACAATCACAACCACCATCACTATCATCATCATCACTATCATGATCATCATCACTATCGTTACGACCGGTCAGTCAACATCTTCACCACCATCACCAAGACAGTCGGGCCATACCTCTCTCTGCTCAGGACGACCAGGTGCATCACCACTGCCACTCAGGAACCACCACTGTCATCACTACCACTTACAACCATCCGTCACTCATCCACCACCTCCTCCACCACCACCACCACCACCACGACCAGTGACGACCAGTCAGAGCCAGCAGCACCACGACCAATCAGGACAGCATGACGACCAGTCAGAGCCAGGGACCAGTAGAGGCCGGGTAGTTCTTCTTTAACGTGGTGGTGGTGTGTGTCGTGAGGCCTGGCCGTGTACATGGGCCGCTCCTCACACACCTCCATGTCCCTTTATTGCATTTTCATCATCCTCACCCCCTCCACTACCTGTTACCCGTGACGTCTGTTTGTCTTCCTCACCCCCTCCACCTCTTGTCTTCTTCATCCCCTTCGCTGTTAACTGTTGCGTCTGTTTGTCATCTTCATCTTTACTACCTGTTAGCTATTGTATCCATCTGTCGTCCTCATCTTCACTTCTTGTTAACTGTTGTATCTGTCAGTCATCTTTATCTCCTTTACTACCTCTTAGCTCTGCTATTTGTTTATCACCCTCGTCACCTTCACCATCTGTTGTTAACGGTTGTATGTATATATTAGTCATCCTCATTCCGTTTACCTCGTGTTTATTAACTGTTTGATCTGTTTGTCTTCCTCATCGTGGTCGCTAACTGTTAACTCTTTCATCTGTTTTTCTCTTAGTTTTGAGCTGCTTGTTGACTGTTCCGTGTTCGTCATTCACGGACGCCCAGTAGTTAGGAGACACATTTCTCTCCACATATGAGGCAACAGGAGGCAGACGGTGGATGGAACAACCTGTTCCAGTACCATTGTTCCAGCTGTCACCAGTGCACAGCTTCACGGTCCAGTTGGTCCCACATGGAGGAAAACGGGTCATGCGTTCCATGTGCCACTCTTGTACAACTGTACCGTTCTTTTGTACCACATTACCTTCACCTGCATCATTGTACAGCCACATGATCCGTTCGCACCACATGACCCCACATGCATGTGCAGCCTCATGGTCCATATACACCACATAAACACCTGATATAAATAACTCTTCAGGACAGGGTCATTATCTCGTTGTAACAGATAGTTTCGCAAAATGAAATCTGTTCCAGTCATCAGCCACCCACACCCGAATAACCAGAGCTTCTACATAACACCCACTTACTTGTAGCCTCTCAAAGGAACTTGTAACCTCTTCAAGGAACTTGTAACCTCTTCAAGGAACTTGTAACCTCTTCAAGGAACTTGTAACCTCTCCAAGATACTTGCAACCTCTCCAAAAGCACTTGCAACTTCTCCAAGGAAGTTGTAACCTCTCCAAGGGTTTTTTGATCTTTTTATGGAACTTGTAGCCCCTGCAAGGAACTTGTGATTTATACCAAAGGGTTTATTCTAAAGAGAATGAACTTGATAATTTCATCCCTTTCCTCAGACTTGGTAAGTTCTGTAATCGATGAATTGGCCTGATCTTACGCAACCACATCCACGACGGTAATTGCTCTTACTAAAACTAATTTAACTGCTAATAAAGCGTTGAAGACTCACTTAACTTATAATTTGTTAGTGTTAACATTATTATGGGTGGGAGTAGAGAGGATGGCCTACATCCGTGTCGCACACAACCTTATGAATGAAGGTGTGTAGCACTGTCTTGTGTAACCTTCGTACATCGTTAGCTTTATGATTACATAGAGGCCATATTGGGAGAAGACCCCCGGCATCAAGTCTTGGTCATGACTCGAGAGTACTGCGAGTACCTGTTGGTCATCTGGTGCAGACACACACACACAACCCTGAGTGCTGGCCACACACCTCACCGTCGTGGTGCAGGAAGAGGGTTGACCCCGCACAGGTTGAGTGCTGGTGATGATATTTATAGGTTATATCACAGCTGGCTATATCTGGGGAGGGCAGGTGCGTAACGCCGAGTGCTGGCCATATCTAGAGGATCAGTCTGTAAAGGTTGGGTATTCAGGGGAGATATAACAGGTGTCATGTTGTCTACATTTAACACATGGTCCAGACCATAATCCAGGCGCAGCAGGAGGGTGGTGGGGTCTGCAGGTGCGGGAGGTCGTGAGTCGTCCCCCTCGACCCTGGGGCCGCTCACGTAATTAAGGCGATTTTTTTTCCTTCGTTTTTACTTCTTGAGTATTTTCCACCGGTCGCGTCAACACAGTGAGACTTGGCTGCCGCCCGCCGCCTCGCCCAACACAAGGTTATTGGCTTCACGTACAGGTGTGACCGCACGCTACCCCAACCCCCAGCCGTGACCAGCTTCCCTTCTTCAACCCCAGCCATGATCATCCTCCACTCTCCAACACCAACCAGTCTGGCCATCCTCTCCTCCCCAACCCCAGCCATGACCCCCCTTCCTCCCACCGTCTCCATCGAGGGTCCACACGGAAACCAATTTTCTCCTTATATCCTCCTCCTCAAACTTGCTCTTCTCCAGTGTACATACTACAGCACGCCCTCCTGCTCGCATGCTTCGCCCTTTTCCAGTTGAGACTGGCACGCTGCTGTACTGTGTATGGTACTACTGTAACCTGCGTTATTGACAGTATCATATATAGAATATGACCCTTCCCTCTGACGCTTTGATACCATATACCACTTTCCTCATCATATGTGCCGCTGTGACACTCCTCTGTTCTTTTGTGATTGTTGCCAGACACGTGCTTGGTCACAATGTACTGCCAGGTTCCTCTGTCCATCCCATAAGTACTTTAAGACGCAGGTCTATGTCGGCTGAGGCGATTGTCTGTTGCCGTGTTATGGAACCAGTCGTATACGCTGGAATGGCAGAGTGATGGGTAGTTAACACCTCCTTGTACTCATTTTCATCAGCAGCTCGACCAGATCATCGCCCGATTCATCTGTATTCTTCATCAGATAAGATAGGTTAATTATTAGTCATCTCTGTGATAGCCTAACTGTTATCTGATTATCCTCTTAATCCCTCAGCTCACGACCTGATCAGGTCGTTCCTTCTCAGTTCATCTAGTAATCAACACGTTGATTAAAGAAATGAGAACCACCTTAAATTAATCACCAAATTTGCACGTAATCAGCTGTGTTTCTGTTCATGTAATCTTTCGCTCATATAGCCTCCTCATGGGTCCTCCTCATCCCGGAAATGAACTTCTGGTTCGGTAATGAGTGAGGCCTTGGGCCAGATGAGCAGATAATGAATGCATTATCTAGCCAGTTACTCTCTTATCACCCAGTGCCTACGTCATCTGCTTATACAGATGTCTGTTTACAAACGAACCAGTATTAGCTTCCTCGGTAACTACCATTAACTGAGGCCAACACAGCCCTAAACCCTCGGAACAGTGCTTGTGTGTCTTGTTATGACGTACAACGACACAATAGCCTTACCGTGGCTGGCCATGTGATTTCCTCCCCTCGTCTTGCAGGCAGTGGACACTCTGTGTGTCCACCTCCGACGGGGATTGAATGATAGTCCTCCTGTAGACGGGGCTCTGATCTCTACACTGTAGCTAGGGTCACCACACACACACACACACACACACACACACACAGCACTCCGTTAGGGCGCCTCTCGTGGAGTTCTGCTTATGAAACTGTCATGGTGAGGCTGTGGCTGAGGGTGTCGTGCCGTTGGCCCTGATCATGGTGAGTAGAGGGACTTTGATTAAGATGTCAAGAGGCCTTTTACCCTCTTCGCCCGCCTGGGCAGGTGTGGTGCCTGGGTCTTCTCCTGCCTGGGCAGGTGTGGTGCCCGGGTCTTCACCAGCCTGGGCAGGTGTGGTGCCCGGGTCTTCACCAGCCTGGGCAGGTGTGGTGCCCGGGTCTTCACCAGTAACTCCGGCCCTCCTCTGGTGAGAAGGTGACCAGTAATGTGCCAAAATTATTCGAAAATAGTCAGAATATTTTGGAATATTTAAAAAGGCTGAGATCATGTTGACGGTCATTTACGAGTTGAATAATATTAAGAAGGAAAAGTGTTTGAATATTAACGGTAATAATGAAACCCAACATTACCTTATTTATGTATTCATGAACGTGATCAGCTCTGGCAAATAAGGAATATGCTTCACAAGTGAAGTATCTGTTAGGGTCCTTGATGAAGGATTGGATATCTTAGGATGCGTGGATGTCTTCCTTCACATCCTGCCTCCTGCAGGTTCATGTGCTGGGAGGACCTCGCTGGCTCACACCGCCGTGTAAACAATCTACGGCGGATTTTCAGAACCTTTGAAAGGACCGCCGTACACACGTGCTGTACAGGATACGTCACGTGTGACGGGCTATTATCCTGAGTGATGTAAACCAAGTGGAGATGATAATGTTAAGATAATGTTTTGCTCTTATCATCAGTGCGTTGATTAGTGCACAGTCCTTGTAACACCATCGTGGGCCACCTGATGTACAAATGCAGCCAGTGCAGTACCGATTACCCCTACAGATTACCCCTACAGTTTACCCCTACAGATCACCCCTCGTAATACCCAGTGACTATAAGAAAAGACGTAAAGTTACAACACTGTTTACACTGCAGACCCTGCCTGCCAGCCAGCCAGTGTGACCCGGACATGTTCAGAAGCCCTACTACCACAGCTCCTGGTGTCTTTGCCACATGTTTATGGGCAGGACCCCCTCTCCCTTGGCTGAGGGGGTGGGGAGGTTCCCCGTGTGTGCTCGCGGTTATGGGCGCATCCGTCATGTTGCGTGTGGGCGAGTCCTCCCGTAGGATCTGTGCCTCACGGTTACCGAGGGCCACGCAGGCGACGCGTCGCTGAGGGAGGCGCAGGACTGGCCGGCCGCACGACCAGGGTGACGCTGCTCAAGGAGGTGCAGGAGCGGTCTGGGGTTGCCATACGACCCTCCGAGCCGCGGGAAGGAGTGGCCAGTCTGCGTCAGGCATTGGGTTGGGTTCCTGGGGAATTATTATATTACCAGGACAAATTGAATTTCCCCGCGAGAATCTGAATTGTTTTGGCGAGGGACCAGATGATTTCGTGAAGACCAGATTATTTTCCGTGAGGACCGGATCATTTGTGAGGACATACATCATTGTTCGTGATGAACAGATGATTGTGGAAGAAATTGGATAATTTTTTGTGTAAGGACTTGTTCATTTTTCTGGAACAGGCAGTTATTTTTCGTGAGGACTATTTCATTTTTTTTTGCGAGGACGATCTTAGGTTAGTGAGGATTGGACCATTTTGTAGGACTGGATTACTTTCATGAGGCACGTCATTATCTTGCATGAGGTATGGGTTGCATGTGTGAGGATGGGATGACTGCGGATGTGACGAATATTTTTTTCGCGGAGAGTCGAGTGATTTGGCGAAGGTGAGGTACGTCTCATGGATCTCAGATTCTTCGGAAACACTTGTGGCTCCTTCTGAAGAATTCAGGGAGTTGAGACGTGAGGATAATTAGTCACAATCATTAGATGAATGTTACGTGGGATAAGATAATCATGATCGTGAATTATGTTGGAAAAAAGATAGAATTATTTTCCGATGGAATTATTTTTTCCGAAGGAAGTGATGAAATTTGCGAGTGAGTGAATTACCATCACAGGTTATTAAGTCATCAACGCGACTCATAATTAGATGTGGAAAGGATAATTTCATTCATTAACGAACAGTTTTCTTATTCTTCGTGAAAATTACTCAACCAAGATATGGATTTTCATTGGATAATGTGTTTGTCATCACCTGACAATGGATTACATCACCCAGGACTGGATTATATTAGTTTAAGGATAAGGTGAATGGAATCAGGTTACACTGGAGCTGAGAAGCATTGCTCTGACGTCCGTAGCGGATTACATGATTAATGAGTAGTTTGATTTGTCTGTTGGATTACTCATAAGGATTGCTGGGATTACATAAATCATGACTTGTAATCTTTAGGGATTTACATAGGTGCCTTAACGGAAGGTGTGACACGGGACCTGCTGTACCTAAGTTCTTCAAGGTAGAACTTAACGCAGTAGAAGTTGTATTTAAGTTCACAGAAGAATCTTAAGAGGCAGTGACTCAAGTTAGGAAAATGTGGTTCCGATTGAATAAGAAGTTGACCCAAGTTGTGGGAGAGCAGTTGGTCGGTGTGCGTGGAAAGATGTGAAGAATGATGTCGTCTCTTGACTCAAAAGTTAGGAAATTATTTTTATCCCAGCGTTATTGATCAACTTTTAGAATGACTCATTAAAAGATGGTCCCTCGTGTGAGTTATTTTT
>JAUTXX010087606.1:0-16852 GCA_032273605.1 Panulirus laevicauda
ATATATGTATATGTCTGTGTATGTATATATATGTATATGTTGAAATGTATAGGTATGTATATGTGCATGTGAGGACGTGTATGTATATACATGTATATGTGAGTGGGTTGGGCCATTCTTTCGTCAGTTTCCTTGTGCTACCTTGCTGATGCGGGAGACAGCGACAAAGTATAATAAAAAATAAAAAATCTAAATTCATCCACACTGAAGAAGAGTGAGAGAAAGAGAGGGAGGGAGGGAGGGAGGGAGGGAGGGAGGGAAGGGGGGGGGGGGTGTGTGTGTGTGTATTAAAAATGTCAAGTTCTGAATCAAACTATAAATGTCTGAAATCAGGCAAGAAAGATTAAGAAGAGGTCATACAAAGATGTGCATTAGAAAGGATGAGGTACTTCAGCTGTAGTAAGAAAAAGTGGTGGTTGAATGGAATAAGATGTTTTAAGACTCTGAATGAAGACAGTTCAGATTTTGTATGAGTTAAAACAATTACAATGTAACTAAACTATAAAGAATAGTACAGACCCATGCAAACTGACCCACCATCCCTCTGATTAACAACTATTATAAGTCTGTGCTCTATTAAAACTACTGTTTCATTCCTATTTATCTGAAGTCCAAGTGTAAACTGTCTGATAAAGAATGGGCAAGTTTTGATAAAATCTGAAAATGTATCAGGTAAAGTACTACCCAAGGAAGAAACTGAATTCTAATTGTAGGTGAAGTTTTAATCAGGTTCACAATAATAAAGACTGAATTGAAAGCAGTTGTCTTTGTCTTCAGAGAGACTTCTCATTACAATTATGAGCAACATGGTTCTCCTTCCATGATACACTTAATTAAATCTAGTACTGCATAAATGTTAATATTAAGGCCACAAGTTAAGACTTTACTTGGCAAATACTTTATAAAGTGAACAAAAATCTTCAACAGGACCACAGCTTCCTATTCTTCACACACTAACAGCAACATATATGAAAATGATCTACTGTACTACAAGTCTTTCATGTTGATATATAATCATAATTTTTTTTTCTGGGATGACCTTAGTATTGTTTGACCTTGGTAATGTTTATCAACTAAATACAATAAATTATTAAGACAGCATGACCTTCTCGTCTACTCTTTATTTTCTAATTTTCCATGAGGTGCTACCACTAAAAACCACAGCATTTACAAGTATGAAGTATTGATGGAAGAAATCAATTATAGGAAAAATCAAGGATCTTTCATCTTTCTGGTAGTCTTAACCTGACTATAATACAATGAAAACTACATGCTGTGATGCCACTTCCAGCTTTCATATAAGGTGAACTATCTCACCACATCTTTGGCAATACAGGTACCTACTACCAAGATCATTGGTTGCCATATTTTTTAGTTCCTGCTCTTTGACCTTTTCAGATCTAGCAGTTCTGTGCTTGACCTAAAAATGATTCATCAATAGAAGAAAACCTGCTGTTAAGGAGCATTATAATCAAATTCAAGTGGTTTCCTACCTACAGTGCAGACAGTGCCAACCTCAATTTGTATATCTGAGCACCAATATCAACCACATACCATTCTCTCAATTTAAAGAATGGCTAATCATTTGCAAATATCACCATGAAAAGCACTGTCAACTAAATGAAATCTTTACTTCATAAAACTGCCAATGACCTGTAAACCTCACCTTGTTAAGCACTGTCAGGGGTCTCATCATGTAAAACTCTCACTTGAAAAAAAATAATCTCACAAGGTCATCACTGTCAGTGACCCACAGAATTTCATGCTCCTAGTTTAGCATATCCTAGGTCTATCCTATAAGGAAAAGGGTAGGATTATAAAGCGTATTACATAATCATATTACAATAAAGACCTCACTAATCCATGACTCAAGTTGTAAAGCAATAAAGCTGCACTTAAAGAGAATTAATATTAGTACATCAGAGAAAGGTCAAACTTAGGTACCTACAATGAAGAGACATCTGAGGTCAACTTAAGTTGAACATAAAAAAACAGGCACCAATATCAACCAAAGATCACTGATATATGACCAAGTAAAAATGATGCTTGGTTTATAAATAGTTTCTGTGAAGCACATGGTACTTCTGACTCGGCTTTTTTTTTCTTTTTTTTTTTTGCCACTTACCAAAGCCCAGCAGTGACTGGAGCTTTCCTTTGTTTAATTTCAAGTTCTAGTGTCTGGTATTTCTCCATTTGTAATGTACAATACACAGAATCCACACAATTAAAAATTTCATACATCAATTCTGGAAATTCCAGCCACTTACCATCCTAAAAGATCACATTTGTTTTATAAAATTTGTGTAGACTTTGTCTGCTACTATTTAATGAAGGATAATCTTTGGGATACCTTCATCAAACAGAGGCATTCTTAAATCTAACTCTATTAAAGCTACCACATAACACAATATTCAAATGACTGAGGCAGCACTTCCACTGCCATAGAAGGGATTAGCAGACCCATGGATCTTGGACGTACTACGACCTCCAACCATGTCATGGCAGAGAACAATATCTAGCAATTAAGTTCAAGTATGCAATAAACCTATCTAATCTGCAGCATGCAGTTCTATAAACTAAACTGTATAGTGCTTATAACACAGTGAAAGTGAAGAAATTTTTCTGGATGGGTATGTGAGGATGGAATATCACAGTATCATAGAAAAGTCCTAAGTCTCTGTGGAATTTGCCACTTGAAAGATAAAAATATAAGCAGTACTAGTAAATCTCAATCCTCATCATATGGAATGCAATTTCTCACTCTTTAAAAGTTCTACACCAGTTTAACTTTATATACTGGAAGAAGTCATGATCCCTTTCAACAATAACATTTAAGGATATGCTGCTTTGTGATGCATTATCATATTCCAAATCTGACCTTAAAGTATACAGCAATTGGCATGAAGCATGCACAATTTCCACATGTGAAATGTATATACTTCACATTGAAACATTGACAAAAAAAATATCTGAACTTCTCTTTAAAAAATATTCTCAGGCATGGTACAAGTAATACACATCTTGTGAATCAATAAAGCAAAAGGATGAAAAAAATACACTAGGCATACAGAATCAAGGAATCCTACTAGTAGTAAGCATATCAATAATCTCTAAAATTTTACATCCAATCAGTCATCATCTGCAATATGAAATGTTGAAGAAAAAAGGGAAAATATCACAAATTAGTGAGTTTCATAATAATATATTTTGGGCCATGGACTGGTTAATTTTAGTACCCTTTGGAAGTATTCTTATGAGTAAAATAAAGTGACTGTCCTGTTTTCCACTTTCAGTATTCTTCAACCAATACATCCATACGAAAGCCCACTTTGCCTAAAATTCTCACAATCTACTCTCAATATTGCTATTCTCCATTCACCATTGTTTTGTTGCTTTACACACTACTATTTTTTTCTCCCTCTTTCAGCTTCTATATTCACAATCATCACTTTCCAGATACTTGCTAAGGTAAATTATTTTCAAACAATCTTATTCCTTACTGAATTATTAAGTGGTGACTGCTTCATTTGTGAGTCATAAGTATCATTTTGTCTTCCTGGAAGAGTGGAGGTGGTTTGCAACCAAACTATTTTGTTTTCCTGGAAAAGCAGAGGTGGTTTGCAAACAAACTGGAAGTCTCTACATGTGATAACCTGCTTTGTACCTAGGAAATGGCAAAATCAAGATAAATCAATATTAAGTGATCACCCTACCTGAAGTGTAGGTAGAGGATTAATTGTCACATCAAGGGGGTTAAGATCCTGAGTGCATTAAGGAGTGTGTGGAAGGATAGGTCAGAGTATGTGAGGGCAAAGATGGGTATGGTTGAAGACACAGTCCTAACAAGTGTGGTATGAATGTTAATCTTTGGCCTTGTCTGAAAAGAAAGGAAAGGGGTGAAAATAAAATATCTGAGGATGTGAGGATGGCTAATCATGTAAGGAATGAAAATGTCACTGAGTTGTGTGACTGTGAGGACAAACCATAGAGCTAAATTTGTTTGGATAATTGGAAGAAAGACTGGTTAAGATTGTCTATGTGTTACATTGATGAGAACAAGGGAGAAGGGGAGATAAGAAGAACGTGAAAGAGTTGAGTGAAAGAGACTCTGGGGCATCAGAAGATTGGACTAGAGAATGGATGGGAATGAATGTGGCCTGTCTTCATCTGATCTTGGCACCACTTTGCTAATGAAGGGAACAGCAGAGAGGTACAAAACAAAGAAATATATATACTTTCTCTTCTTCTCTACATCTGATCTCCAACCCCTGCATCAGCTAGGTAGTGTCAGGAAAAAGACAAAGAAAGGCTACAACAGAAATCAGGCATACAAAAAATACTGCACACTGGCTGCCTATCTGCCTGGCTTTATACAGTACATCAAAACCCTACCACACCAACACATAGAAAAGTGTTCTAGTTTTTTAGAGATTTTCTATACTTATGGATATCATACACAAACTAGGTAAGGAAAATTTTTTCTATCATTATCATAATTTTTGGTACACAGATGCCACTTGAAATTAACTGCAGATTTTTAAGGGTTAGCCTTCTGGCCTTTAAATGAAGTTATTCTTTCCCTGGTTCATCACCATATGTTGATCCCCCCCCCCTTGCATAATGTACATTGTAAAATTTCTTAAAGAAAATACCCTAGAAATAACATAATTGCCTCTGCTGTGAGAGAGGGTATTGAATTTGAGTGTTACAAACTCAATGTCGTGGCTCATGCCCCACACTTGGCATACTGTTTTGTAGGTAGTAGCTGGTAGGCAGCCAACAACAAGGGAGGTATATTACCAGTACTACCTGCCTGGGTGCCAGGAGGGTTAGCAAGCCAGCACTTCAATGGTTGTCAAGCTGCACTCCTCTAACCTAGGTAGCCGTCTTTTCTTTCTGCCTCATCCACATGTGGACTACTTGCATTCATACAATCCCTTTGTCATACACAATACTTGACAAAACTTAACTCAAACAGCTCATTCTTAATAACTCTAGATTTTCCAGAGGTGAGCATTATGCACTAGCCTTGCCTTTTGATAAAATGTGAGGAGCAATAGATAGTAGTAGGCAGGAGCATTAGGTAGAAGTAGTAGGTAAGCATATTAGGCAGGAGCATTAATAAGTAGTCAGCAGGAACATTAGTAAGAAGTCAGCAGAAACATTAGCTAACAGCCTCTGCAAAATACTGCCCTGAAGCTGCCTTCTGCCAGTAGCCTGGAAAGGGTGAGGCACTAAAGGCTACGAAGCAACACTGGAATTCAAGAGTAATGGAGACTTTTACTGTGGCCACCCCTCTGAGGGAGTTCCAGGAGGGAACAGGCATCAGTGATACAGAAAGAAAAGATTTTATTGTTTACCTGTTTTTTACACAAAAAAACATTTTTACATGAATAAATGAACAAGTAAATTTCCATAAAAAATACCTACAATAATACCACAGAAATTCTTTTCTTCTAAAACAAACTATAATAGCAAGTGTGGACACCTGGCACCACACCCAGATGACAAATGCACTTTCTCTGATGTGTGGATGATCGACATGTATGGTATATTTTCTAGCTGTGGCGATGAGTTGCTAAAGACTTCTATGAATAATTGGTGTTAGCAAACATCAGCTAGGATTTTAAACAGAGATGGGACACTACAAATCATCTTGTTACAATGAGAGCAGTCTTATAATGATAGTCAGAAGACAATGGCAGCAAATTAAGGGTAAAGAGAGGTATCAGAATGCGACAAAGATTCAATATCTATTCATTTGATCTAAATCTCAGTAAAAGCCTTTAAGCTGAAGTAATCAGAAAATGAGAAAATGGGTTTTGACATTGAAGTATCTTTCCAAATCTACATAAAAGGAGCAAAAACCACATACACAAACTTATGCATAGGACTAAGATAAAAAAAAACATTAAACAAAAACCTTTCCATATAATTGTGTTTCATGGACTCATTTATAACAATAACAGAATAATGGTAATAAACAACTGACAAAGTAAACTCTGACACACCACATTGTGAAGACTTGCTGTAGAGGCTGCACCTAATCTCTTTCCCTTATTAAAAAACAACAGAAAGCATTTGTCTAAATGGTTTGAGCTATGGGGTAGGAAGAATTACAAACATGAGCTTGCCCCACTTTGGCTGAGATGTTCATGTCAAAACCCATTTTTGCAGCATGGCAAACAGAATTATTTACCCTTCCAAATTAAGTAACTTAGTTGTTATCAATGACAACAGGAAGAATGGATGAAATGCACAGACCTACCCAAAGATTCCAATCCAGACATTCATTCTGCTGCAATTACAGTGATCCACAAACAAGGACACAAACTGTGCATTCAAGCAGTTGTGTCACTTAAAAAAGATACGCTTGACAAATACCCAACTCTTTTAGATACACTGAAGGTCTTCATAAGGTTATTCATCTCTATAACAATAGGTATATATGAAAGATAAACACCACTGAAGCACTGTTTGCTTAATATTTCAAGGGAAAAGAATCTGTCAACAACCTATGGCTATCCCCTGAAAATCTCAGTATGAATAGACTTCTTAAAGATTTCTGCCTTCTTTTTAAGTCCACCCACTGAATTATCCAACATAATTTGGAAAAGCTTAGTTTCTAGCAGGAGAGCCAAGTGTTTTTAAGTAACAAGTATGAAGCGATATGCTGAAACTCAACATGTTGGAAAATCTCTGATTCATGAAGAAAAAAGACAAATTCTTAACCACTATAAGATGCAACCAACAAAGTCTAGGAAACTGAGGGAACATCATAATGATGATGTTAAAAGAGGGTTTACCGATCAATGAAGTGGTGCTCGATAAAATACAAACATGACCACACTAAGTTGTATGTTTGCCAGTCACATATGAAATTCACTAGAATAATTGAGGAAAATTTTGACACAGGTGCCCTAAGTTTCATGTATGCCTTCACTGACCTTAGACATCTTCAGATCAGTTCCCTTGATGAGGCTCTTTTAAATACTTTCTGTCCTTGGTTGATTGTCTGAAGTGGCACATGGAAAATCACAAGCAAGACTTTGTCACGTTTCTTGGTAATCCAGTTCTTTACAAGGCATTAATATAGATTTCTTTACAATTACTAAATCAGATTTTTCAGTATTTACTAAATGCAAAAAAAAGCTAGATGCCTCTCTGATAAAATGCCCTAACTGGCTTTATTACCCTGTAAATAAAAAAGAACCTTTGATGGACCTGATAAATCAGATTACATAAAAGACCATTAATCAATCAAAATAAGCATCTGAGACTGAAAAATGTTATTATCATGAGGGTAATGTATAATAACACTGGGGGTGTGCATTACAACCATCATGTTCACCATAGTATCATAATAATATCATGCTTCATCTTCAGAATCTTGATTAATACCCTTATCAGACCTTTCTTCAGCCAATAACCTGGCTTTACAAAATTTTGCTACTGGTTTAGAAAGTTATGAGATGTAACTCAAAATTGTTACCTAATCGATTATCTTTAACAATATTATTGTCAAGGAAGTATTTCCAAAAACAGTAAATCAAGAATTTCCATATTTTAAATATAACAGGGATTAAAATAATCTTATAAATGTCAAAGACCAACTCAACATTAACCATTTATCATAAAGTACAAAACCATTCCTCTCTTTGTACCTGACGATTTATATATATTTCATTAATGGCAATTTCATTCTTATAGCAAGGCAGAATTGAGCTTCCCTTGGAGATAAACCCCAGAATTGTACAAAGAATGAGTGCGGCCCCGTGGAAAAGTACACTAACCATAGATGTGGACAACCTTCAGTCATGAATGAATTGCAGTTAAATCACAAAATCAAGGATCAACTATCATCACAGATGCCTCATTACAGTAAATCTCAAGCATTCTTTAATTGTTACAATGTCCACAGTCAAAAGCAACACTCCATGGTGACATTCTTGAGACTAAAAGATACCTGAATTTTTTTCTGCTCTTTCGTCCTTACTTCAGAGCAGTCATCAATGACTAAAAAGTCTAGGGGAAAAAAGCTAAAACTGATTATGACTCATCACTACATTTGAAATAATCATTACATGCAGATCAACAATATGCAGATTTCATTTTTCAAATTCATCACAATATCAAACAACCTCAGGTAGGTCAGCCATGCTTGTAACTATGCCTTTGGTGTGCTGTCTCTGATTGGGTCTGAATACCAATCAAACTTTTTTCTTGGAAGAATAGTGAATCACAGTAATGATATCTTGGTCTGAACACTAACTGGGGCTCATCTACAAATCAACTAGAGAACCAGGCAAAGGTGAGGCTTCACTACAGGTAACTAGCTCACTCAAGACAATTTTCAAATCCCAGTACACCATTTATCTAAATAAAAAAATTGACAAATCTGGGTGTATTCAACTGATAAAAAGGATCACCCCAACACTCATCTCTTGCTTCACAAATGAAACATTCTACATGGCCATACACAAAAATAAATACCTAAAAAAATCTGATCTATTGCTTGTTAGGCAGTCATGATGCGAGATGGGTTTGTGCTACGTACCAAGAGGCTCTGACTTCATGGTAAGATTTTGTTTTCATTCTTTTGCAGTTGCAAACAATAAAACAGCCTATTATACCTAATCAAGGGAAAGGCCTCCAATAGAATACATTTTGTTTATCTTGTCCTGGATAGGATTTTGGTCACTAATATCCTTGGCCTACGATTATTCTCTGAAAAATGCTGTCATGAAATAAAACTGAACTCACAGAGCAAATGTAATAAAATTCTCAGCATAATTCTGACACTTGTAAGTTTGTTCTTTCGATTATCTCTTTATATATGGGTATGTAAACATTACATGTATTATAAATGGAGAGATGTAAATGGGTACAACCAGCCATCTTCAAGAAAGAATCCCACAAAATATTTATGAGTTATAAATAATTGCCAAAAGAAAAAGGGATTTTTCATGCCACTAAGCAACTAATCAGTCAAAATTCATGCTTGCATCACCTATCAAAACTGTTTTCCTACATTTTGGAAATGAAAGGCAAACCAAGGTGCTGCTTTTGGAATGTGCAAAATGATACCAAAGCCATGAATGTTAGAATTATCATCATTATCATACAACCCCATTAACCTTGTTAAGCACCTTCCATAGCAAGAGTACAGAAATGAACTTCTCTGGATCAAAAATTTCCTTGAAAAGATTTTACTCAATTCCATCCACTGATTTACTGTCTTTGTTTCTGGTGCTACCTTGCTATTGCAGGTAAAGGCAATCTTAAATATATACATTTTTTTCCATGCTTGACTGCTGTTTCCCACATTAGCAAGATAGTGCCAAGAACAGATGAAGAAAAGCCACATTTGCTCACATCCATTTTTAAACTGTCATGTTTAATGCACCAAAACTACAGCTCCCTATCCACACCAGGCCCCACAGACCTTTCCATAGCTTACCCTCGCAGCTTCACATGCCCTGCTTCAGTCCAAAATAATAATAATAACAATAAAGTTTTTGCTCATATTCAACATTTCCCGCATGAGCAAAGTAGTGTCAATGACAGATGGCCGAGCCTTAAGAAAGAAAAATCTTCACTTGGCCCCTTCTTCATTCCTTCCTTTGGAAAAGTAAAACAGGAGGGAAGGATTTCCAGTCCCCTACTCCGATTCCTTTTAGTTGCCTTCTACGACATGCAGGGAGTACATGGGAAGTAATCTCTCTCTCCTATCCCCTGGGATAATTATGAATAATAGTATTAACAATAATAAAATGTATATATGTATATGTCCGTGTATGTATGTATATGTGCATGTGTGGGCGTTTATGTATATACATGCATATGTGGGTGGGTTAGGCCATTCCTTGTCTGTTTCTTTGCGCTACCTCGCTGACATGGATGACAGGAATTAAGAATGATAAAAAAAATAATAATGATAGCCTGGTGGAGGTTAAAGTAAAAACTGTATGGGGCCATTTCATCTCTGCAACTATCACAGCTGTGGATCTTCTTTCATTAATATATAGAAAGAATAACCCTAAAGGCACACAAAAAGGTGGTAAATTTATTTTTTTTTTTGAGTCATGTTTACATCAATCATTCACTGTGTTATGAAAGGTTACCAATGACCAGAATTCTGCTAATGTGATCAGGTAACAGGAAGGTCACTTGCCGTAATATCAATAAAAAATTCACAATTTCGCTAAACCTGTACAAAGTTATTAAGATATCCAAACCCTAAAATTAATGAGAGATGTTGAGGATAGAGGTCATTTATATTCACTGACAATATACATAATAATTCAGCTGCAAATCATGAGATGAAATGTACATAACACAACTTTGTACAACATTGTGTATTTTCAATTATGTTATCTGTGTCATTTTGTTAACAAATAACATTTCAAGACTATATAAATGTGAAGAGTCAGTTAATAAATTATGTATCTGATCAGCATTCTGTGACAAGAACTGGCATCTAAAATTCTATTCCCTGTAATGCTCTCAACAAAAACTTTTGAAACAGCCATAATGCCTAATTCATGCATTCACAAGCTCTCAGAAAAAATACTTTACCATTATAATAACATAATAAACATGCTTGAGAAAATTTCTCACAAAATAATTCCCATTTTCACACAAAAGATAATTCATATATCATAAAAGTTACAATTCCATTCTACGTATTCACAGTTTTGTTTCTTTAGATATACATAACAGCAGTTTGTCAATATGAGGAATGATAATCTAAATTCAATCACCAATGCATCTTACAAGAAATTCCAACAAAATTTTTATTTTCACGAGTAAGTTTAACCTTGATGCTATGCTCACTCAAGCGACTTAAAACGATTCTCTAGATTGTAAAAAACAAGCACAAAGAATCTATTTATCTTAACAACATAAAGTGAGATGTTCATTACCAGAAGTTTCCCTTCATTAAAATTCTTAGCCCTTGTAAACAGATGAAATGGACACAGCACTGCAAAACAAGGTATGGTGAATTCTGTAATATGTTTGAAATCATGTTTGCAGGAAATAGTATCAGTGATATTTACATTCAAAGGGGTTAACAGAGTATTAATCTGATCAGTATTCAAAGCCATCACATAGCATCCAAAATTCCTTACCCAGCAATTTCTAATTAATACTCACTCAAGGTAGGTCGATTGAAAATACTCATTCCTAATGATAACATAGTAAACATGCCTGAGAATGTTTTCTCACTAAAGGAACTTTATACACATAAATTCACATAATGATTTCACACACCTGTTTTGTCTTCAAATAAAAACTACCAAAATCTGTCTTAATGAGGAATGATAAATTCAATCATGTACAGCTCATAAAGAATAATCTTCATCAGCTAACCAAACAGCTTTCATAAGTCTGCTTCCGATGCTCTGGTAATTAAAGTGCCACAGCAAGCCTTCCATCATTCTGGTCTGTCAGACCTGGATGACAAATTAACAGAGTGCCAAGAATATAGTGTCCAGGTCACTTAATAGGATATAACTGTTACTCCTGGACATTTGATGATATCATTCAAAAGGGTTGAAGGACATGAACTGGACACTCACTAACATAAAACATGTGATAAAATTACAAACAATAATTGCCCTACATAACAGTTTACTAAAGCCTTAAATTATTAATAGATTTGCTCGTATATCAATTTTTTTAATTACTTTTCATCTTACTCTTACTCTTTGTCATATACTTTGTAGAACTGCCGTTTTTCTCAGATGAGGATGATATTTTTGCCCCTGATGGACATTTGGGAACAATAGTGAACAGCATTATATTTAAATGATCGCAAATTTCCAAACACACCTCTTGGCAATATTTGATAAGGTCACATATGACATATACCTGAAAAGAAAGAAAACTAAGTTAAACCACAAAAGTGTCATAATGACCTTTCCTTACCCATTCATATTCAAAATAACATATTCAGCTTGTCTCACAAGGTGATGCACAAATAACTTACAAAAATTCAATTACTATATGCATCTCTTCACATTAAAAAACACTGCAAATTAATATTCAGAGACTTTATAACCAAGACGACTTCAAAATTTCTTGGAAAAAGCAATATAATCCCTTTAAACTTTACATGTAAGTTCATGAAATAAACATCAACTATGTCACAGCAGCAAGAATGCCTTCACTACCTAATTCTAACTAAACCTTTTCACTTGTATAATCACTGGACTAGAGTGATATTTTATTACTGTTAGTGTGTAAATAAACTTTAATCCTACACAGTTCCTAAAAATTTTCCCTTTAATGTTACAACTGACATTCTTCCTTGGTTGTGGAAGCAACATGGAAGCTAGGACAATGAAAAATGGCAAGGATGAATAGTTATACCAATGAATATTGCCATTTTGCAAATCTCCATCCCCTGCAGGAGTAAGCAGAAACTGTTTTTGTATGAAAGTGGAGAGATACTGCATGTGTAAAACCTTATCATACAGAGCTCTTTTGTAGGATAATGCAGATAGCTGTTCTTCATATATCGACAATCTTCATTCTAATTAAATGTTATGTTTTAACTACTAGCACCATAGGAATTACTCTGCCAATCATGGTGTTATAACCCTATCTAGCAGGCTGAAGAAGAGGTCATCATTATCTTGAATATTAAAGAAATGAAGTGATATGGTGGTTTATATATATCAATAATCGTAATTTTGTCTTCCTGTGGAAAATTTTATTTTGCCTAAGCCGGAACAATAAGGCATAAATGCAACTAGTTCTGTACCAAAACAGCTGTTTTCTTACTTACAAGAAGATACTGAAGTGAAAAATGCAACAGTAAACACTAAGTGACAAGGCATCCAGCTTCATTACCAAAAAAATCACTGGATTTCCTGAGATTGCTGGAGAAATGAAAGATATTAATGAAATGGGATGCATTGCTGGTGATGCAAATATAGACAAGACGTTGATGAGTTGGTGGATTCTCATTGTAAGGAATTATAATAAGTTGAGCTCATGCAACAAGCAGATTCAACAATAGAAACATATAAAGAAGAGGTGTTCCTTGTTGGTTAGGTGCCATACAGCTCACTATATTACCAAGCAAAATCATCTAATTTCATACCACAGTTTGCTACTAGAAATAAAAAGAAAATAGCACTGGTACACCCTCTGATGTCTACAGAGATACATACAATTGAATTGTAAAAACTACAGACTAAAAGACCATTTTGCAATTCTTCATGTCTACTTCCAACCTTACCAACATCAGCACTTATATCAACGCCAGTGCTCCGACTAACACCACCATTACAGCCCTCCTGCTCCACTGGCAAAAGCATCAAGTAGGCTTTCAAACCTTTCTGCACCAGCAATACACCTGCTAAGCCCTTTACTACCAACAGCAATACTACACCGACTGTATTCTCCACCATTACCAATGACATCTCTACCACCTCAATGTGTAACCAATATTTCGTCAGCCTTCAGCTTCTTCAACTATTCAAATTCTGAGTCAATAACAGAGAAGACATCATCATAAATGTCCAAATGTCAAGGGTGGTAGGGGTTACCATCTACATCTTGGACTTGTGGGTGTAAAAACTACAGTGAATATACTACTTGCAAAGTACCCCTGAACTGAACGGCACAGTACTGCAGTTTTTCAAACCTTTTCAAACATTTTGTAAAAAATATCTAAAACAGGTGCCAATGGACAGCCTCTAAATGTAACCTTTATTTTTTCACAGGGTTAATATCATTACATTACAATCAACTTAATGTAAAGAATTAGTGTCCACTAAAAACATTGTCCAACCCCCATACATTTGCAGAGGTGATACACAGCTAAAGCATATGATACTCTCAGGGCAAAATCATCACACAGATAGTTGCTGAGACTTTTTTTTTATCAGTATGAGAACCTGAAAACTAGCCTCAAAGTGCATCAGATTATTCTGAGGGAAGGAAGTTCTTTCTTTACTATTATTGGCTGCCACTTCATTTTGGGAATTTTACTACTTGTGCATTCTGTATTCTTCCAAAAGTACTTCAAGATGGTTGGCTCTTACCTAGAATTTCTAAGGAGGACAAAGCCCAAATTCTTGTTTGGAAGCAAGATGTGGGTACATGTACAATTTCTAGGTGCACTGGGCAATCAGATTCCATGATCAGGCAGCTGCTTCCTGCAACACCTCATCAATGTCTCACCTCACTCATGAGATCAAGATCCAGTGGACCCAAGACACTGTCTTAAGAGTACTTCAGGAATCTTGCCGATTCCATGCACAGACATCTGCAGAAGGTAATCTAGCCCAAAGGAGAGATGATAAAGGACTATGTGTGTGACATCACCTTTGAAAATATATATGTGGGGAGACAGAAAAGGTTCTTGCAGGCACTGTACAAGGAAAAATGAAAAATCCTTCCATTCCGGTGGGTACATTTTGTGTATAAACTATGACTTTTGGGGGGCCTTAAGGATCAAAACTGGCTTCCATGATTCAAACACAATAACTGCACTGAGGCAGTGGTTGCCACCTGCACTGGTATGCAAAAATGCAGGACGTTCCACCACATCCTCTTCCTCCAGTGTGTCAAATGTTCAGTTCTGGTGGCGTGTCATCTGACACAACCTTTCAAAACAACTCATTATAGATTTTATCTGCATGGAGCCTATTTTCATCAGCAAGAGAGGTCAGTTTCTGATGATGTCACTTTACACTTTCCAAGTTAACCCTCATTGAAAATCACAAATTTTCTTACAATGTTGTGTTTATTACTGATGCACCACATCCAGCCAAAATATACTTGCAACAGGGGATGGCATATCTAAATAAACAGCTAAACTTTTTGCTGCTAAGTGCAGTTCTATATGATACACCAACAGTCCTGTCAGATGTGCTGAAAACACAACTTATAAACAGCTACTTCAAATTTCTGTTCTTTAGCATATGTGGTCATTTTCTTTAGACTACTCTCACTTACCTCTTGATGCAAAGCAAAACTTCTTAGTTTTTGCTTTCTTTACAGCCAACATGGTCTATTTACTTACAACAAATTCAGCTGCACTCTACTTTGCTGTAAAATCACTGTATAATTTTTCTAACAACTTCAGCTCATACTTCAGGATTAAGAAATATGAATGTGACCCTACCTCTTCCATTCCTTAAGAAAAACAAAGATATAAGTGAACTGTACCATCCTTCCCATTAATTTCTCTACTTATTATATTTCTAATATCAATACCATTAACACAATATTTTCTTTCCAAAAGATTGATCATATACACTGATGTGTAATGATAGTCTTATCACTTTTGTTAAATAAATTACCCAAACATTTTGCTTTTTTCAACCACAGTATGTTCATATTTCATACATTAATTCTTCACTATCAAGCATAGGATCATGTGAAGACATATCTTGTCCTAACCCTTATGTACACTGACCTCAGCTAGGATATGCTACATGGCATGAAACTCTACATGTTCTGTACTTTGAGAATAACTTCACTTGCTTTAAAATATCAGAACTTAATCATTTTTTAAGCCAGCAACCACCTATGACCTATTGTCTTCAGAATCATGACAATGGCATTCATGTATCAAGACGACATCTCAATACTGCAGATACATTATTCACATATAGGGAAAATCATATCTTCAAACGCCCTACTAGCCATGTAACACATGCAAAATATATCATTTTGTACTTACACAGACAACATAAAGTAGAATTTGTTCTGGGATGGGACAATTAAAGTACTGGTTGAGGAAGAGGGCACCAGGACCAAGAAGAGATGCATCAGTGTATGCCATCTCACTCTTTGTCATATGAGCAACCTGCAAAAAATTGAATGAAAATTACAATACAAATAGTTTGCCAGCCATGACGAATCTATCATGTACAGTATGTCAGCATTTATACATTTATCACTTCATAAGATCCAAAGCTAACAACCTCTCAAGCAAATGTGTTGTCATAAGATTCAGAAAGATAAAGTCTTTTGTTCCATCTATCTTAAAATCATCATTAACTTAGTTCCCAAAGATCTGGAATAAAACCTATGCCTTTAGGCATAATCTGGTCCCTTCAATTAACTGCTGCAAGCTGGCAGAGGGTGGAAATGGTTGATATAATAATCTCTTTTTTCTGATAACTAAAAAAAAAAGTGTTTCATGAGTTTTTTGTGCAAAATAAATGTCTGGACTAAATGCATACATTTGAATTTCACCATCCATTAAGACATCATGATCTAACTGGCCTAGCCATGCACCTACCTCATATATGTTAACTAAATGTAAATAATGAGTATGTTTTTGTACTAAAATTCACCAGTTGTGGAAACTCTTTTGCCATGACGACCCCCTTAAGGGAGTTCCCTAAAGGAACGGAATCAGAGATATAGATAAACTGATAAGACAGATAGGTAGAAAGAGAGTATATTTTTGCTCATTTCACAGATTTCCATCAACCTAATTACAATGTAGCCCTTCAATACACACAAATACTGTTTTGGCTGGATGTGTTCTACTGAAGATAAGAAAAGACACATGACATCAGACACCAAATGGAGGGTAGTAAGTAATAATCTCTATGTTTCTCTCAACTATGTAGAAAATACAGTAACTGTAGTGGAATTTCATCTCATTCTGTACATTTTTCTATACTTGATTGCTGCTTCCCACGCTAGCAAGGTAGTGCCAGGAAACAGATGAAGAAAGGCACATCTGCTTACATACACACACACACACACACATATATATATATATATATATATATTCTTTTTTTCTTTTCTTTCAAACTATTTGCCATTTCCCGCGTTAGCGAGGTAGCGTTAAGAACAGAGGACTGGGCCTTTGAGG
>JAUTXX010087717.1:0-16848 GCA_032273605.1 Panulirus laevicauda
TTTACCTCCACCTTGTTCCCTGTACCTATGATTGTTTACCTCCACCTTGTTCCCTGTACCTATGATTGTTTACCTCCACCTTGTTCCCTGTACCTATGATTGTTTACCTCCTCCTTGTTCCCTGTACCTATGATTGTTTACCTCCACCTTGTTCCCTGTACCTATGACTGTTTACCTCCAAATTGTTCTCTGTATCTATGATTGTTTACCTCCACCTTGTTCCATATACCTATGATTGTTTACCTCCACCTTGTTCCCTGTACCTATGATTGTTTACCTCCACCTTGTTCCCTATACTTATGACTGTTTACCTCCACTTTGTTCCCTGTACTTATGATTGTTTACCTCCACCTTATTCCCTGTACCTATGACTGTTTACTTCCACCTTGTTTCCTGAATCTATGACTGTTTACCTCAACCTTTTTCCCTGTACCTATGACTGTTTACCTCCATCTTGTTCCCTGTACCTCCCGGTTGCCTTCATGAATGTTGCACATATTGTGACGGAAGCAAAACAGAATACGATTGACTACAACTAAATTCAAACACCAGCAGACCACTGGGTAGTAAACGAGGCTGTTTAATTTCAGAGGAATAGATCAGAGGAGGTGCAAATAATCCCAGTATTGGATTTCAAGTGAAATATCCAACAAGTGTATGTCTGGTCCTCCTTTCCTGTATATACGTATGTCTGGTGCTCCTTACATTTATAAACATATGTCTGGTACTCCTTACATGTATAAAAGTAGGTTTGGAGCTCCTTACATGTATAAATGTATGTCTGGTACTTTTTACATATATAAACGTATGTCTGGTGCTCCTTACATGTATAAACGTTTGTCTGGTGCTCCTTACATGGATAAACGCATGTCTGGTGCTTCTTACATGTATATATGTATGTCTGGTGCTCCTTACATGTATAAACGTATGTCTGGTGCTCCTTACATGTATAAACTTATTTCTGGTGCTCCTTACATGTATAAACGTATGTCTGGTGCTCCTTACATGTATAAATGTATGTCTGGTGCTCCTTACATGTATAAATGTATGTCTGGTGCTCCTTATATGTTTGATAATCTTCATGCCTCATCTAAGGCATCAAGATTTACCCAGGGTTTATATTCATTTCTACCACTGAAATAAGACGAATCTAAGTTTAAGTACCTCTTTAGATCGGCATTATGGAAGGCATAATATAATGATTTTGAATAACTGTGTTAGATCACTACTCAACTTGTCATTTTTGAAGCTAAACAAACTCAATAAATAAATAAACTCAATAAGCTGGATTGTCAGGCGAGGACCAACTTGGTAACTTGTGTACTGTTTCCATTATGTGTTTCCTCAAGTTGTTAGGTGACACAGATACTAGCCACTTGTACATAGTCAGTGTAATGGCCAGTGTAGCAAATCCTTCCAATGAATACAAGAATTTTGCTCGTCTTGGTACAGCTTCTGTGCACAGCTTGACTTCACCAGGCATTATTACGACGGTTTCTTCAAAAACCTTGTGTGACACAAGAGAATTCATATCACAGTTTGACCTCTCATTTGTACTACCAGTATGTTCAACTTTACAATGATCAATATGAGGTTATACTTGTCACCTGTTAATGCAGTCCATCAGTTTGTCTATGATTGTTCTAGTTGATCTTCAGTTATATATTCATCTCAACAATGTCCTATGACCTACGAATATAGAGACCTTAAAGTAACACCAGGTAACTGACTACCACCAGAAACACAAGGTAACTGACCCAATCGGTTAAAATCTTTTCCATTCCATCCTTCCACCTCCAATTTGGTCTCTTGGTTCTCCTCATTCCCTTCACTTCTGACATGTATATCCTCTTTGTTAACATTTCCTCACTCATTTTCCCCACATGTCCATGCCACTCTAACAATACATATAAACATTACATATGACCATGTAGGAGGGTGAAAGGTGTGCTCGGGATAGAATGAATTGGATGAGTTTGTATACCATGACTGACTTGCTGTCAGTGGACTGTGATGCATCCTGGGCAACCCATGGAAAGGTGTGTGGTGCCTGGTTGTGGACAGGGAGCTGTGGTTTTGCTGCAATACACATGAAAGATAAAGAATGGATGTGAGTGGCTTCAGCATTTCTTCTTGTGTTCCTGGTGCTACCTCTCTAACATGGGAAATGGCAGTCAAGTATGAAAAAAATATACACACGTTCTTAAATACTAAATAGTATGTAATAGTAATTTGGACAAAGGGACTAAAGACATAAACAGGATGCTTCGATGAAGTAATCAAGAGACAAATAGTAGCAATGATTTTTAACTTCAAAAATTTAGATTTAAAAAGAAATTAGCTAGTGCAGAATGCAGATGAGCTCAGCAGATTGCAAATGTACTGGTAATATCATTTGTGTAAAAGACCATGAAATATTCAACCTTAGGGTTTATATAAATAGTACAGAAATAATGTCAACTAGGTGTCGAAAGAAGCTACCTTATAAGAGTACAAGAAACCTACTACAGTTTCTTGTTATTTCATGTTAGTATTATAAAGCTCATTACACAGTTTGAATCACAAAAAACTCAGTTATGGAAGGAGAAGTTTCATTCATCATTTTGAAATTTGAAGGAGAAAAATAATTCTGTTTTTACAACTGGAACATTTAGTAAGCAGAAAGAACAAAAAAAACATAAACTTACATCAATGGCATACCAAAATATAAACCTGAAATACAAGTGTCATTCTAAATCAATTTCAACAAGTGAGTATGATATGAAAAAAGGTATGGGAGAGCTGATAAAATCAAATAAACTCAACCTTTATCTGAATTAAGTTTTAAACACACCATGTTTCAAACAACACAGCAGGCCAGTCACCATATACAAATAACCAACACTTTAAATATGGGCCTCTCACTTATGGCTAACATTTATCACTAATTAAAGCAATACATTACCGATGCAGTCATTCTAGATACAGGAATTGTCTTCCACAAAATTATCTCTGCACATAAATAGTAATGCAAACGGATTTTAAATAAAAACCATACAGGCATTACCATTTTCAATTGGTGGTAGGCTTTTGTCCCAGAACCTATCCCAAGTGATGGATTCTTGGAAACTCAAAGGAATATTTTTCTCACATTCTGATAGTGGCAGTAAATAGAACTCCCAGATTACAACAAAAAAAAAATACAGAAATCATTTGGTTGCAGTTCATACTACTGCTGTTAGGTGCCCAAAAGAATGCACTTTTCTTGCTTCTATTACACCAATAAAAAGTGCATACCAGTGCTTGAGTAATGGCATATCAATTCATACTAATACCCATTTTGCATAAAATGGAATTTTGTGAGATACATTCCATGAATCCTCATCTACTCTTTCAGCAAAGTGACACTGAGCTTTTTTTCAATATCTTTGAGGATAATTAGCTTATATAATGGAAAAAATAACTGATGCACTTATAGAACCATATGGAGGGAGGCAGTGGAAACATCCTGTAGCATTTCTGAAAGTGGAAATCTCTATTTGTACAGGTCACAGTGAAAGAGAAAAACAATTATGCACTATAAAAGTACCAACTGCAGTCAAAGGCCAAAACAGGGAAAGGATGGAGCTGACAGTATTCTCCCTAAACACACCACAGATAATATATGTTTTCAGGGGACCAATAATTCACTACTTCATTGTTTGATAAATTGTAGAATGGCTGAGTTTTGTTGATCATCATATATATACACTTACTAGTGGAGGGATATCTTTCATTTTCAAAAAGGAAAATAACTATCAGAACCCCTTTGAAGTTGTTACTGATATCAATCTCAACATTTACTGATAATCAGAGACAATTCAGGCCCATTTTCCATCTTTCATGCGACTGATTCTGCAACATCACAAATTTTCCATTTCAGTTCCTCAGCCTGCCTAACTTCACATATATTGAGACATCAAATGGTCCTCACAGTTTTGTTGGCAGGCCATCATTCTATTGTGCTGACCACTGCCATGGAAGGAAGTGTGGTATGTCTCACCATTCTTATTGTTAAAGTCTTGATCAGAGTAGACGCAAGTGAAAGGCTTCGCTCCTTTATGGAGTTCCATGTGCCACAGTAAAGTACTCTTTCAGGAATAGAATTTTTGGCAATGTTGTCAATCATATAATGTCTCTCCTGTAAGAACATCAATAGCTGCACTAGTCTCCTTCCAATAAGATGTCTTTTGGCACTTTGAACATTCATATGAATTATCTCCAGTATGAATAATCACGTGCTGCACTAAAGTTACCCTTTCAGAGATCCTTTCTGGACTTTGAAAATTCAAATGGATTCCCTCCCATACCAACAATCATAAGTTGAACTAAATCACTCCTCATTGAGGTTTTTTGGCACTGAACATTCATATGGAATCTCTCCTGGGAGGTCTTTTGAAAACAGCACCTAGTAATTGGCGACTGGGATCCTCTGTCCAGGTAAGACTACTGCCCTTGCACAGTATCAGAAATGTCATTAATGTGTCACACAGCCAGCTTACACTATGCTGTTTGTAATCCTTTCCCAAGCCTGGGTTTTGTGTTTTGCTCTCTTGCCTCACCTACATGTGGGCTGCTGGCACCCAGCCCACAAACTCAAAACTTCTCCATTTTTTAAACACATCATTCACAAAACCCTTTACTCTCCAACTGTTTTCCCTTCCTTTCTTGAAGAAATATCATAACACAATTTTATTCAAACTCTCCAAGGAATCAGAAAAGCACCACTGGTCAAGGTGAATTGATCAGGTCTTGTGGTCCCTTTGACCAAAATGAAAAACTGAAGCCTACTTAACCCTTTAGACACAGCTCCTAAACCTAGCTCTTTCTCTGTTCATTTCTGCAACATTCAGTCTCAAATTTTATCTTCTCTCTGTTGTAACAACACCATCTCTCCACTTCCTTTCGAGATCTTTTCTCTGAAACCCAGCTATCCACAGCTGCTTCCTGTCTACACTAAAAGATCTCAAATTTTGATCACAGTTTCCACTCTGAGAATAGCATTTCCACCTACTTGTTTACCATGTGGATCTTGATTCCCCTTATCTAATGCTAACTAGCTTAAAATCTCTCAACCCTTTCTGACTTTGCTTTTATGTTTTGTGTATTTCCCCTTAAATCTCTGAGTGTAGAACTCTTCTTTCCTGCCATGCAGTATTGCTCTCTATACATCCATGTGCTGAAAACCTCCATACATGGAATTTTAGTGTACTTCAAAAAGAGTGTTTAAGTTCTAAGATGATCCTCGCAAAGTATCCTTCCTTAACTCTTTTACTGCACTGTTCAGATATATGTAAATAAACATTTATAACCACTGACTGCAAGTCAGATTTACCTCAAGTTAATAGTTTCCCTGTACTGCAACATTCAGATAAACCATCCTGTATGTACTTGCATTGTAAGAATCCCCATGCATGTTGTCATCTCTGTTCTATACTGTGAAACATATATATTCTAATGACTCAGCCAATAGACATCATATAAACAAAGTTTGAAAATATATTTTTCAAGAAATCTGTTTAGAGCATTTCACAATTTGCACAAAATTTTAAACGTAATTACCATAATGTAAAGTGAAGTATTATCTATGAAAATAAACATCAGGTAAAAATAAGGACTAATTTTTCATTAGAAAATTGCCAACTATGCAGGAACTCATAAGGACTCTATATAGACAACTTTCTATAACTCGAATATTATCTAAACAATTTCTTTCTTTTTTTTTTCACACTATTCGCCATATCCCGAATTTGCGAGGTAGCGTCAAGAACAGAGGACTGGGCCTTTGAGGGAACATCTTTTTCATTTCTTTGTATTTTGTAATAATTTTGGCCTGTTATTGGCTGTTTTCCCTATATTTGTCATTAAAAAAACTTTTTTTCTAATTTTCCTTAATTTACTGATCAAATCATTATCTTTTACAATCCACAACAGTTTTTAGAGAATACAGTATTACTGTCAGATACAAAAATAGAGCCTCTTTCAGTACCGATACAAAATGACACATTCAAACTTTCATTTTTGACAGATAACTGCCACTTTTCAGGAATCAGCCTGAAAATCAAGTGCACAGTGACAGGATTAAAAAACCAGATGAGCAAATAAACCAAGTTCCTGATCATCATTACCACTCTTTCAACACATTCAGCATCTTTTTTTTACTTATGAACCCTCTCACTATACATGCACTATTTCTGTCCCATTATGATCCTTGAATCAAAGTCTCATTACCATATCTTCTAAATGAGCATGCCCAACTTCTCTCTTTCCACAGATGCCAACTTGGTGACCTTGTGAGCTCAGCAGTCATCTTTGCACTTCTTATCTACTGGCTTCTCTGGGACCTATATCACTGTGCTTGCCAAGATATCTTATGAGCTAACATACAGCACAGGTTATCTGGGCTGGGATGCAGTTCTACTTCCCAACTTCCAATAAAACTTTCTTCCCAAATCATGGTTTGATTGCTCTTACTCCGATACCTGTCACATCAGGGACAGAGTGAACTGGACCATGAAAATCTGCCCTTTACCTCAACCCACTCCACTTTCAATTCTCCTAATAATCATTGCAACGCTGTTCTTCATAAAGTCAAGTATACTTTCATAAAAAGAGTGCTGACTTGACTTCTTCTCCAGACAAATATCTCTGGTCTTTAAACAAAAATATCTCCAATAACTTCTGTTTCAACCTTTCTTCAATCCTCATCGATCTACAGTTAACACTCCAATACCAAATCACTCTTTATGGTATCTATTTTCTTCTCCTTCAACTTTAAATGATTCTGTTTCAAATCCCTCTGCCCCATATCTTTCCAGTGAACCTAAGCCATCTCCAAAATTCTCTCAGCTCCACGTGAACAAGGCATATGGCATACCTCCTTGTGTCCTAAAGGAGTGTGTTTCTGAACTACCTCTGATTCTTGCTTATATATTTCACTTCTAAAAACCCAGACCTTTCTTTCCTCTTGGAAGTATGCCTTGGTGCAGCCCAACTATGTCCCCACAACTCTCACTTCTATTATCCCTAAAGTCTTTGAAACTTTCTTTAAATTCACTTTCTCAATACAGATTTCACAGGCTACTGTGGGTAATCTGCTGTATCTAATGAACTCCTGGTCCTCCTCTCTCAGGGATAAATCTTTTCTTTACAAACTCCTATGCTTTGCATTCTTCTGCTTCTCTCTATTATCCAATGCATAGTTTCTTCTTCAGCCATTGTATTGCAATATATGTTGATAAAGTGTCTTCCTTCCATCCTATCAACAATGGTGTTCCTCAGAGTTCTGTTCTATTGCTTATTTCTTAATTCCCTCTCATTTATTTCTAACCCTATTCACTCTTAATATGATGATACCACTTTACATAGTCCACCTCACCTTCCCTTCCCTCTTTCTAATACTCTCTTCTCTGTAATGAACATATTTCCTCTTGTTTCAGACCTGTGCAGTATCTTAGAGTGGGAAGAAAGTAACCCAGTTTAATCTAATCTACATTATAAAAAGGTGGTCTTGTCTATTCCACACCTGTAAACATGCCGAACAAATTGTGAAACATACAATGACTAATCTCTATACACAGTTGCCAATGGTTCATTCACTTCTACTGCAGTACAGATATTGTTGGCTGCTGGGGATGATATATCTTTTGAGAAATATGATGCAGGTGAGTGGGAAGGTTGTGCCAGCAATCTGGGAAGTATGAAGAGAAAAATGGCAGAGGTTAGTGGTTATATCTGAAGAAACAATTAGGAAGTTGCAAGATGCACAATGACAAACCAGCAAAATTCATTCATTTACATAACCTGATAGAAACTGCTGGCTTTTACATTTTCAGGAAATTGTAAAACTGGTGAGTGGAAACGTTTTACCAGCAATATAGAAGGCATGAGGAGGAAAATGGCAAGGGAGAGTGGTTATGTCACTGAACATTGTCATTCTGCTATTCTCCTATGTTATGGGATTATCTGCTCAGTGTTAGCCTGAGTCCAAAGGTCAGTCAAAGGTCAATGACCAGCTGGTCAACGTCGGCATTCAACTAAACCTTTGGAGTATACGTAATGTAATTTCTGACCCTCTGCTGGGGCTAGCAGACAGGGGCCTAGAGGGCCCAAATTTCATAGCAGTACTAAAAAGTAATTCCTCCCTAAATCCTTCACGTCTCTCTGTTCTGCTTCAAAACTGGGCATAACCATATCCTCCATTCTACCCTGGAAATCCTACAAAGCAAAACTTATGTCCACTTCCCAAAATATAGGCACTGTTGTGTAGGTGCTGTAATCAGTGTTCTTGTGAGCTGTTATTTCAAATCTCCAAGGGCTTTCTTCATCTTAACATAAAGTACTGCTTGCACATCTAAGCTGGTTCTTCCACCTTTTCTTCCACCTTACCCATAAACCAGAGTGGAATAAAAAACTCTTGTCTCATTCATGCTCATGGTACTACCTCTCTTTAACCACCCCTATCCGCACATCATTATTTTGCTCTTCTTTCTCTGGTCTACAAGTATTATTTTGGCTAATTTCTCATGAACTGTCAGCACCTGCTCCTGTACCAAGACTTGGACCCAAGGCATATATCTGACTGCTGCTTCCCATAGTTTGTGAGTGGAAAACAGACCTTGCAGGAATGACTAATGATACCCCCTTCTTCACTTGTACAGCTAAGCTTTGGAATTCCCTCCCTCCTTTCATCTTTCCCTCCTCCTAGAATCTTTCTTATTCTAAGTCAGGTCTACAAAAGTCTGAAGAGCCCTATAAATTTCATGTATTTTTGTGCTAGCTTTATTCCTTTAACCTGAGATGGTCTTTCATTTGGGCATGTCTTGCTTATGCCATATATATTCCCATGGCTTCTCTCCACTACAAATAATCATGTCATGTACCAAACAGATTTCATGGGAATAGGTCATTTGGCATTATGGTTTCGTATAAACAGTCATGCCTGCATGATACTCATGTGCTGTACTAACCTCGCCATCCAGAGAAAGGTCTTTCGGCAATCTGGATATTCTATGACTTCTCTGTAGCATGCATAGTCATGTGCTGCACTAAATTTCCCTTCCTGGAGAAGGTCTTGTGACAATATAAGCATTCATATGGCTTCTCTCCAGTATGAACAGTCATGTGCTTCACTAAATAACTCTTTCTGGAGAAGGTCCTCTGGCAATGTGAACATTTATGTGGCTTCTCTCCTGTATGAATAATCTTATGCTTCACTAAATCACCCCTCATGGAGAAGGACTTTTGGCAATGTGAACATTCATGTGGCTTCTCTCCTGTATGAATAAACATGTGCTGCACTAAATTACCCTTCTGAGAAAAGGTCTTTTGACAATATAAACATTCATACGGCTTCTTTCCAGTATGAACAGTCATGTGCCGCACTAAGGCACTCTTTCTGGAGAAGGTCTTTTGACATTGTGAGCACTCATGTGGCTTATCTCCTATATGAGCAGACCTATGCTTCACTACATCACCTTTGCAAATGAAGGTCTTTGGGCAATGTGAACATTCAAGTGGCTTATCTCCTGTATGAATAATCATGTGCTGCACAAAATCATCCTTATGGTAAAAAGTCTTTTGACAATGCGAGCATTCATATGGCTTCTCTTGCTTCTCTTCAGAATGAATAGTCATGTGCCGCACTAAGTCACTCTTCCTGGAGAAGGTCTTTCTGCATAGTGAACATTCATGTGGCTTGTCTCCTGTATGAATAGCCATGTGTCGCACTACACTACTCTTCTGGGAGAAGGTGTTTTGGCAATGTGAACATTCATATGGCTTCTTTCCAGTATGAATAATCATGTGCCGCAATAAATCACTCTTCCTAGAGAAGCTCTTTTTGCACTGTGAACAATCATATGGCTTCTCTCCTGTATGAACAGTCATGTGCTGCAATAAATGACTCTTATGAAAGAATGACTTTTGGCAGTGAGAACATTCAAACTGTTTCTCTCTTGTATGTACAGTCATATGCAACAATAAATAACTCATATGAGAAAAGGTCTTTTGGCATAGTGAACATTCAAACAGTTTCTTACCTGTGTCATCTATCATGTGTCTTCCAAGGTTAAAATGTTCAGTAAAGCTTTCCTGGTACAGTGAACACCTGAGAGATTTTTCACCCATGATGAAATTTTTTGTCAAATATCCTGTTACAAAGTTACACCACTCATTTACTCTCTATAATGCTATCCAGTAAAATAACATCAAAGTCCTCACTGCAGCCCCTAAAACCACATATGTTTAGGGAGAGTACATCTGGGGTAAAGTGAATGACCCTAACTGGCATGCTTTACGAGATGTATACAGAATGATTGGCATGGCAAGAGTACCAGCCTCCTCTCAAACTTTCTCTAAGTAATCCAAGGTCAACTGCAGCAAGACGAATCATTCACAGCCCATGAATGTTGGAGATTGTGGCTGTAGTTGGTCTTGCATCTCATTTTCTCCCTAACCCCTCAACCTTAAATGTAAAACTACATCCTTCAACTTACAATAACCCACTAACTCGTCAAGTATCTTGTATTGCAGTCTGTATACCTCTCAATTTAAGTTCTCAATACTATAAGTAAATACATAGTAAAACCTCTGCATGCACCTCTCAGCTGACTGCTTCTTTTCTTACACTGCAAATCTGCTACTTATGTCTGTTCTCGACCATTGTCAACAATAAGTGATGTATCGAAAGGTTGATTTTAACATCAACAACTGAACATTTTTCTTACAAATGCAGGGTCTTAAAATCAACTTTAGAAGCAGATACATATCTTTATCTGAGACCATAAATGATTAGCCGAGGCAAGGACTTTTGAAAGTTAATTTAGCTCTGGGAGCAATTCATGAGCATTATACTGTACAGTAGTTAATTGTGATAATCTAACTATAGAGATGACTTCTCAAAAACTGTACAAACTGTGATGAACATCTCAGTACCTGTAAATATTGAACAGTTCAATTTCTCTTATTGACTATAGCTTTTACCATAAAGAAATGTAGCTAATGATAAGTTTACTGATAAATGTTAAGAAAAGTTTAATCATACTAAACATCAACACTGGTCCTTCTCATGGGCAGCAAAACCTTTTCCTCACATTCTTTTGACTATCTTATTATCATTGTTTCACTTCATGCCACTGTCACTTAACTATTGTTATCAATGCTGTTCCTATGGCCCCCTATTGTAAGTGTTGCTATACACTTTTACAGTCCTTAATGTTCTCCAGCTACTTTTAATGTTGCTGTTATGCTAACCATTAGAACCTTCTTTAATTATGCTATTTTCTTTGTAGTTAATGTTGTTGTTGTAAGGCTTATCATACAGCTAACTGTTATGTTTCATTCTTGTGGCAACCTGTCATTCAGGGAAGCTTGGAGGCATGTATCACATTCTTGTGCTGCATGTAGACAAACAGCTGTCAATGAGAGGATGGTAAATATTAGCATTAAATGTTAAAGGTAATACCAAGAACCTTTGTATCAATCATAAAATTTCTACATGAGGTCAACATAAAGTGCTGCAATAAACTATTGTTAACATGGTCAGTTGCAAGGATCATGTGTAATGGTGTCTTATTGGGAGGCTGGGCTGTGATGTGAACAGCCACTCAGTTTGTCATTTGTTTGTCTACATTAGTGGAAAATGTAGCAATGTAAGTACATTAATGAGTTTGTCTGGTACATTTTAACTAGAATATTGAAAATTGGGATAATCTTGGCTGCTAGGAAAAGTTAGGTAAGGTTTTCATTGGTACTCTTAATTTTTGATATGTTTCGTCTGCTTTTACATTAATGAGCCCTAAACTTTCCCTGATCTTCAAAACTCTCACCATTTTCACCTTGGTTGATTTCGTAGAACTCAAAATATTGCAATGAAACACACTCCTCTGCTCATACTTTATTATTCACACACTATTATATTTAAAGCAAACAGAGGAAGAGCTAAACTGATAAAATGTCAATAAGACTTGGTGGCAATTTATGCTGCTTTCTAATATTCTGCAACAGCATGGGAGGAAGGAGTGCAAATGATTGGGAGATGTGCAAGAGAGGGCAACACGTGACACAAGGTCAAGAGGAAGATGTAGGGGCTGAGAAAAAAAACACATGGACAAATGAGAGTTGGGGTTCATGATATCAGTAAACCTCAGGAAGAATAAGATGTTTTGGAGGAGGTTCATGGTGTGAGAAAAACAAGAGAACAAATGGAAACATCAATGAAAAAGGTAAATGGGAAAGAAGTAACAGATAGGATGAGATGAGGGGGTAATGGAGTGAGTACTCTGAAAGACTGCTGAATGTGTGATGATAGGGTGAAAGATAATGGGCATGTGAATTGGGAGGTAGCAAAGTGAGAAAGCCATGGGAAATGGTTTGAAGAGGAAGGGGGCAATGAAAGCCTTCCATAAGAATAAATTTTGTAATACAGCTGAAGTGGATGGTACTGCATTGAATTTCTGGAGAAAGTGAAAGACTGTTTTGTTGATTGGTTAGTTAGGATTTTCTGTGCATGCATGGGTCATGCTGAGGGGTATGAGGATTAGTGGAATGTATGTATAGTGCCACTATATAAGGCAAGGGGGATAAAGATGACAGTTCAAACTACATAGGTATGAGTTTGTTGAGTGTACCTGATAAGTTGCATGGGAGAGTAGTGATTAAGAGGATGAGGGAATATATATAGCATTAGACTGGGAAGGAACACTGGTTTCAGAGATGGGAGAGGATGTGTGGATCACATGTCTGCTTTGAAGAATGTGTAAGAAATACTTAGAGAAAAAGAATGATTTGTGTGGTATTTATCGATCTAAAGACAGTTTATGACAGGGATGGCAGAGATGCCTTGTGGAAGGTCTTATGAACATGCATCCTTATGAGTAGGAGGAGAGGAAATCGAGTGGTTCTAGGTGAATGCTGGTCCAAGACAGTGGTGTACGACGTCACTATGGCTGTTATATATGTTTATAGATGAGGTGATGAGGGAGGTAAATGCAAGGGTTTTGAAGAGAGGAGCAAGTATGCAGTCTGTAGGGGATGGCAGGGCCTGGGAGGTGAGTTAGTTTTTGTTTGCTGATGACACAGCACTGGTGGCAGACTCAAGTGAGAAACTGCAGAAGTTGGTGACTCAGTTTGGGAGTGAAGGTGAAAGGAGGAAGTTGAGAGTAAAAAATGAATAGAAGCAAGATTATTAGCTTTAGCAGGGCAGAGAAACAGATTGGTTGGAGTGCAATCTGCATGGAGAAAGTTTGGAAGAGGTAAAGTGTTTTAGATACCCAGGAGTGGAACCATGGGAGCAGAAGTGTCATTGGGTGTGTGAGGGGCCGAAGGTTCTAAGAGCACTGGGGAATGTATGGAAAGAATTTGCTATCTGGGAAGGTGAAAATGAGTATGTTTGAAGGTATGGTAGTCCCAACAGTATTCTATGGATGCAGGGAATGAGTTATAGGAGGGCAACATGTGGTGTGAGGTGGTTTAGCTCAAGTAAGTAATAACAGGGTAACAGAGAGGTGTGGTAATAAGAAGAGTGTGGTTGAGGGAGATAAAGAGTGTGTGCTGAAACAGTCTGATAATATGGAGAGAATGAGTAAGGAGAAGTTAATAAAGAGGATCTGTGTGTTCAAAGTGGAGGGGACAAGGAGAAAGGGGAGACCAAACTGGAGATGGAAGGATTATGTGAAAAAAATTTTGAGTGACCAAGGCCTGAAAATGAAGGTGGATACAAGGCATGCATGGGATTGAGTGAATTGGAATGAACTTGTATACAGCAGTTGATTTTGCTGTTAATGGACTGAATCAGAACACACGAAGCAGCCAGGTGAAACTACAGCAAGGTCTGTGAGACCTGGTTGTGGATATAGGACCCTGGTTTCAATGCAATGTACATGACAGCTAGAAAATGGAAGTGAGTGAATTCAGCCTTTCTTCATCTGTTCCTAGTGCTACTTCACTAACATGGGAAACATCAGACAAGCATGAAAGAAGAAAGTAAATCACTATAGACTGTGGAGGGCTTTGAAGATTAAAGAAACTGGAGGGATAGATCACATAAAATAGGTGAAAAATAACAAACTGCAAAACCTATTCTTGAAAACCTCAACTAACTTCTACCAGCCAAGAACGATCATATATATCTTACTCTCCTTATTTTCAAATAATATGTATCTTATTTTCACTGATACACCAAGTATTGCTACAGAGAGCAAGAGATTCTAATAAAAGTCAAGGTTTGTGCCATTATTCTTTTTATTGCATTTAACTTGGAAAAACTGCTGTCAATACATTCATTACAATTAGTAGAGCAGATCTACTAATCTGGAGTATTAGTTTATAATCTGCAATGATAAGTGTATTGATGGGAAGAAAGTGGAGATCAGGTAAAATGTGGGGTTCTGAAAGTTGAACTCTGTTAAGTACAGTCCCTAGTTAAAATAAGGATTCCTTGCATGAAGTTCTATTTGCATAACATATCCTATTACTTCCTTATAGTGTGGATATTGCATGTTTGGCACATTGGTTTAGACTTAAAAGTCAGATGATATGTTTTTCCACTTCAGTTACTCCATCATATTGAAAATGGAGGAATGGAACTTTTGCTTGCTGTCCCTGTGTTTAGTGAGACCTTTGTTTTCTATTCTAGGTGATATTTTTCTTGTACCAGTAACTAACCATGGGTTCACAGTTGTTCCAGGAACAAAAGAGCCATATACTTATTTGGAAACAAGAAAATATGTCTACATGCAAGATTTCATGGTGTACTGGCAGAGCAAAGTTCAAATTCAAGACTCATTTTTTAACTTTTGGTGTCAACTCTCTGCAACTGATACCTGATCAAGCATGAGGTGCTGAACAACCCTGGTGAACAACTGGTGAATACCTGATGATATCTTCAGGGGTCTTTTACCTCACAGCCTTGGCTGGGCCTGTGCTGCTGGGTGAGGCCTGCAGGCCCTTATAGCTCCCACAGCCTGGCTGGTCTGGTGGTACTTGTTCAGGTCACTCTTAAACTTCTCTTCAGTGCATTCCATAGCATTTCTGAAGATACAAAGCAAGGTGTTGAAGAGTCCTGCATCCCAGATGTTTAAGGTTTCTCTCTTTTTTGTGCATATTACACCTTCGCATTTCAGAGGTATTTCATAAACTCTTCTAGGCCTGTCATGGCAGTTGGTGTTACTACCAAATGTAAGATGAGAATTTTTAGTTACAGATGATGATATGTTTTTCCTGTCTGCATTCCAGGGAACATAGCCTCAGAAATTTTGGCTCCACAGTAATTCAGTTCCTTTACCCCATTGATATGGGCCATGAAAGATCTCTAAACACTTTTTAATTCTGTAATTTTGCCTGCCTCGTAAGGAAATGTTAGAATACAGCAATATTCATCTCATAAGAGGATTAGCACTTTGATTATTGACATCATTGGTTTTACTTCTCATGTCTTGAAAGTCCACATGATCCATCCTAACATCCTTCTGTAGGAGGAAAATGGTGCTTTGCTGTGATTGCTGAAGGTTAAGTCATTAGGTATTATTACTAAGGTCTTTCACATTATTCAAAGTTTTTTATAGCATCTGTGTCTGTCCAATATTCTGTATCATTTATGATGTCTTCATTTTCTTTATTCTTGAGAAGTTGAAAAGCATGTTCTCGGTTGCCCAATTAAAGACTTCATTTTGTACCCACCCTTTCAGCATCCTCTATTAATCCGATTTTCATACTTATTTTTGTAAGATCTGCAAGGGATGATATGAAAATGTGGCTCACAATTTTGTCAATGTTGGGGATAAGAATGAAGAACAATAGGGATGATAGTACAGTTCCGTAAGGGACTGTGCTTTTTCACTTTGAAGGCACTGGAGATGGTATATGTTTTAAAATGATATGTTGTATATCAATTTCCCAAGTTTTCCGGTTATTCCCATCTTTCACATTTTATGTGTATGACACCACAGTCACAATTGCTCAATGCTTTTCCAAAGTCTGTATTAACCATGTAAGCATATTGTTTGTTTTCCAGAGGTCCAAGCAACTGAGAGAGACTAGATCTTCCCACCATGAAATCATTGTCCAAGATTATGCAAACTGCTCTGTTTTAAATATCAAATCAGTTTGCCTCTTATGACTCTTTTAAAGATTTCAATGATATGCAGTGTTAATGCTATAATTTGCCTCTTATGACTCTTTTAAAGATTTCAATGATATCCAGTGTTAAAGCTATCATTCAATAGTTTTTAGGACTGTTTTCCTTCCATCTTTGTGGAGTGGCAATGTAAATTGGTTTCACACTCTCAGGAATGATGTCTGAATTCAGACTTTCTCTCCAGAGGATATTTAGTGCTCATGCTACAGGTATTTTGCATTTCTTTACTGAGTTACCTAGGGCTGAGTGCATAAGCATACTCTTAATGACCCTCTCAACATCATGTGTTGAGATGGTGTGACATGTGCAACAAATATTCTTTTTTCATACCTGATCACCATTTCCCACATTAGAGAAATACTACCAGGAACAGTTGAAGAAAGGCCGCATCTACTTATATTCATTCCATAGCTGTCATGTGAAATACACCAAAACCAAAGCTTCCTATCCTCAACCAGAAACCAATGATTTTTTCCATGGTTTACCCCAGATGCTTCACATGCCCTGGCTCAGTTCATTGACAGAACATCAAACCCAGAACACCAATTTGTTCCAATTACCTGGCACATCTTTCAAACTTCTGCATTTTCAAACCCCAATTACTCAAAATCTTTTTCATTCAATCCTTCCATCATTAATTTGGTCTCTCTATTCTCTTTTTCCCTCCCCTTCTGACAAAATATATCTTTTTTGTC
>JAUTXX010087827.1:0-16847 GCA_032273605.1 Panulirus laevicauda
CCCAGTCCTCTGTTCTTAACGCTACCTCGCTATCGCGGGAAATGGCAAATAGTATGAAAGAAAAGAATAATAATAATAATAATAAAAATAAAATGAAAAAAAAATAACCAGACCAGTTTTTTCAGTGTAGGTCAATAGAAGGGTCAAACACACAAAGTGGGAACTCACTTGACACTCAGGCCTTACTCTCACACTTTTTATTGCATTGTGCTAAAACATATCCAAAACTTCTATATATTATTACTGTGAAAGAAATGGATATGATGCACTTCGGAAGTGATTTCTCACTGTTGTACGAAATTCTCTGAAACTATATGGTTAAACACTATTCTCAAACAACTTGAAAAATTTGAATATTGAGGGTTGCAAAATGTATCCAACATAAGGCAACCTTGAAACCCATCTTATAAGGTTATGTGCCAGTCAAAAGATTTTCCCAATGTAACTTTTACGGATGCATTATCAAGTACCTGAAACAACTTAACATCCACACATATCATGTAGCATACCAAACTCTATCATGACATAATTAAACAGCTTACTACCCACACATATCATACAACATACCAAACTCAGTCATGACATAATTTAGATGACATTTAAAGAAAGTTTCCAAAAAAAGGAACAGTAATGAATCATAATGAGGTTTATTTAGGTGCTGGAATGGGATGGGTTGGGCTGAGGGTTACTGGGATGGCAAGAGAGGGGAACTAAGGTTATCTATATCATGCCTTGAATCATATGGCTCAACAAGTGTTGCTATATAATAGGTAATGGAGATGATACTTCAAAGATTTGTCAAAAAAGTGTGGTGATAGAATGAGGTGTTCATGAAGTGGAAAGAGGGTTACTGGTAGGGAAAAGGTTGTAGCTAGCTTTGTCTATGTCACCCTCTGAATAATCTAATGCTACCATGGCACCCTCTGAATAATCTAATGCTACAACTGTTTCAAATGGAGGGCATCTACACTTACTGAAGTGCCTACACTTACCGTAGACATGGTAAATAAAAGGGGAGCAGAGAGCACAAAGTGAACGTATTCTACCACTTGGAGGGATACAACTGTAAACAAATACCTCAAATTACGGTGACATACTTCATAATGAAAAGAAAATATCAAAAGGAAATTTCTTTTAATCTATCGAAAGTCAGTAAGCATACCCTAATTCTTAAGTGTCCAAAAAGTTACAAGTCAAAGTGCTATAACTCAAGGCCCTGGTGTATGACGACAGCAAGAGAGAATGTCAAGATAAGTGTATGCATTACTTATTTGGAATTCCACAAACTATCACTCTGAACAATAAGTAAGATACAAAATAAATGAACAACATAATAAACAAAGAGAATGCTAACCTTGTTTTGAGATATAACTGTTGGTGATCCAGCCGACATGTTCAGATTATTGAATGGCAGTGAGCCTACTAACAATACTGGGGCACTGTCATTCTGCTGAGTGTTGATGCTTGCATTCCCCATGAGGATAGTGGAATTCTCCCCACTATTGCTCATTTGAGATATCAGTGCTGGAAGTGAAGCCATATTCTGTCCATTAGACAAACTTATAGCATGATTTTCTCCTGAGGGAAGCAGCAGGCCTCCTTCATTACTAGAAGGAAGAGTGATGGTGCACAATGACGATTCAGGCTGCTCTTCTTGTTTATCTAGGGTAGGACTGACTTTTCTTTGATGCTTTGGTTGTGTTTGTTGCTGGCTTGAAAGGACACCTGTCATAGTAAGAACAGCTTGCTTTCCCTGATTCTTGGTGAAATCTACCGTTGTTGAATGAGGTAAAACGGGTAAGCCTGTCGGAAGAACATTAACATTTGGGTACTGGAGAATAACATTATTGGTTTCTAAATGCTGAGGAGTGACACTGGCTGTGGAAGGTGCTATAACAAGGGGTACTTGAGATGAACATCCCCCTACTTGCACAACACCCTGTGGGGTAGCCTGTGAGTGGGTCAGAGGCAAACACAGCTGAGATGGGACATTTGCACCACCATTTATTTGAAGAGGCTGAGAAAGTTGTGAGGTAAGGTGAGTTGTAGTATTCCCCTGAACTGCTAGCAAGTGAGATGAGTGGGTTGCTGTCACATGAGTGACACACTCACTCTGACTTCCATAATGTAAACCACACACAGAACACTGGAACATTACTCGGTGATTCGAGGTAACATGGAGGTCCATGTGTGCTTGTGAGCAAACCAACGCTCCACATGGTCCACACTGCAGTGGTGTGGTGGCCTCAACCCCACATTCACTACAAGTAACCCCAGCTAATCTCATGAACCCTTGAACCTTTCCCTCAACTACTGAGGTTAAATTCTGACCACTTTTCTCATCAGCCTGAATTGGGTTACTTTCAACCACTGTGGGAACTGCTATGGTGGCCGAGGGTACTAACACTGGTGTGACAGTCAGTGCAGTTTCTTGGACAGATGGTGGGTTATTTACTATGAGAGGTGCGATTGTCAAAGGATGCTCTTGAAGTGATGATGGGTCATCTGGGTAGTCAGCATCTTCCATATTTTCAGTTCCAGTTTTCTTAACATTTCTCAATATACTTGAAGTACCACTTAAAACTTGTTGCACTTTCCGACGTTCTAATGCACATACACTTTCCACTGTTCGTCGAACAATTTCACTGAGGTCTTGACTACCCAATTCTGGCACAACATATATCTGAAGTAAGGAGAGAATATTATGGTTCACTTTTATCAGTTCTCTAACTGTCATGTGTAATGCACTGAAACCACAGGCCCCCATCCACCATCAAGCTCCCCTGACCTCTTCATATGCCCTAATTCAATCCATCAACAACACATCACCCCCTGTAAACCACACTGCTCCAATTCATCTTTATTACATGAATGCTATACACATACCTGCATGTTCAGGCCCAGAGCATTCAAAACTTTTTTCACACTATCCTTCCACCTCCCATTCAGTCACTCCACTTCTGATGCATATATCCTCTTTGCCAACATCTCTCTCATTCTCTCCATATATCCAAACCATTTCAGCACTTTTTCAGCTCTCTCTACCATACTCTTTTCATTATCACATCTTTACTCAATCATTTCTTACTCTGTGAACCTTCTTCACATCACATAGTGCCCTCAAATGTTTCATTTCCAACACAATCATCATCTTCTGTACATTGTCATCTAAAGCCCATGTCTCACATCCATACAACACCTTTGGGAATACTATACCTTCCAACATACCCAACTTCACCCACCCATATAGTGACCCCTCTTTCAACACTTTCCCTAATGCTTCCAGGATCTTTACAACAATGTTGTTTCCTGTGGGGTGGGGTGGCACCAGTAATGGATGAGGGCAAGCAAGTATGAATATGTACAAATGTATATATGCATATGTCTGTGTACTCCACTTGTCCTGAAACATACTTTCTTTTTAAAACTAAAGCCCTCTACTGCTTGCTTTGATTGCTGGGAGGGTAATGTACTTCATTATTGAAGTATTTTCCCATTTGCAATATATTCAAATGCAACCTGGATATAGATGACTACTGAATCTTTGACCTACCCCGTCTAGACTCAGAAATGTCACTAGAAAATTCAAAATCCAATTTCTTTTCTTGTTCTCCTCCTCCTCCTCCTCCATTTCACTCTTACCAATACTGCATTTTCAGTCTTATCACATATCTACTTATTACCTACCTGTGCAAGCAGAGGACAGATGTTTAATTTGGGTGTCAACCATAACAAAATACTTAATTCAGAGATAAAAAGATAGAGATTGTGGTACTAAAAACTATCAGGAATAATTGCAAGGTCCACCCAACTAACCATGGAAAACAGTGCTGATACTGATATACACAGAAATGTGTACAAATGATGTTCATCCTATATTTGTGTGCATACAGCATCACCTTACCTCATGTCTGGACTTTTTGTTGGTTCCATCAAGTCGCTCAAAAGCCAAGTTGTGTTGTTTCTGAAGATGATTTCTCAGATCCTGAGAATATGCATAGCTTTGTGCACAAACACCACAGACCTTATAAAACAAAGATAAAAAAAGATAAGTTCATTCTGAAGTTTGTTTTCAAATCTTCAAATTCACATCATACCTTTATATATCAAATGCCCGTTGAGTGAATGACCTGCCTTTAGTTATCAAAAATTATTAAATATTCTAAAAGAAACATTTTTCGTGGCAAATTATTTGATATCCAAAGTGAAAGGTCAGTGTATTCAATAGTGTTAGCATAAAAGGTCTGACTACAATGTAATAAGCACTCTAACAATCGTGTATTTTCACTATGCAAGTATATCATATACCCAAAAAGTAAAAGGTTTGCTGTCCCTAATCATAACAGATGCTTTCACTGCGATAGCACAAGCCCATAAATATCAAGTGTTCTTGAAAGAAATTGGTCTGGCCTATACAAATAAGATTCTTAAAAATCTTGCTAAATATGCCTGATGGACACATTCTTCCAGTCCTGTTCAGTCAAAGCTGGGGAACTGTGACATGGAAATCTTCAATACTCTAACAAATCTCCCTAAAAACTACAATTTGTGAGTCAACCAGCCGCACTTCAAGAAACAAAATAGAACTGTCATCATTATGTCATAAAGTAACCCCAAATGGAGTTGACTGATGGCCTGTACATTACATGTCCACCTTCTACAAGTATTTGCCTTCAGCATATTCAGTAAGTCAGCGCTGGTAGGCAGATTTTGCCCTCAAGCCTCTTCTCCAAGATTGAGGAGAGAAAACATATATGCATATCCCTGAGGAGAAGAAAGAAAGCAATTTACGTATCTCCTGCTTGTCATAGAAAGTGACTGGGGTAGAGGCACTGAATCTGAAATCCTCCCAAACTGTATTATCACTTTCTAAAGGCATGGAAAAGGGAACCAAGTGATGAATTTTCCACAAAGGCTCAATTTTTGATACTACCTCACAAAGGTGGAAAAGACAAAGAAGTACAAGAAAAAATCACTCTTCCAGTAAAAGTTAGAGATTAAATCATGAGATCTTGACACTACAAATATATATATCCCAAGTCATTGAGGGACAGCTCTAAATATTTGCATTATTTCATGAATTTACTCGTTCTATTCCTTTCATTATCTTTATGGCACAGCCCCCATTCCACATACTGGTATCCACATCAGGGATGGGCCTGTATTAATCTATTCACAGTGAGACAGACAGATGCCTACCCAGACATGGTCACTGAAACTAAGTCCACCATTCATAGCCAGTAACACTAACCATTACAACCTGTACCGTAATCAAGATGGTATACAACAAATGGGATAAGATTTATACTATTAAATGAAGAAACAGACAATACCTTGGGAATAAGAAAATTTGAGAGAGCCTTATGTAATGAAACTTGCAGTGTTGAAATGTGTTCACAAAAGATTACCTTCATAAATCCTAATCAATACCTCCTCCACAATACCTGCTATTTCAAAATTGATTCATATGTGCACCTTACCCAGCGTTTGAGATGATAATGAACCATGAGGCGATGACGAAGAAGGTTAGTCTTGTCTCCAAACATTTTGCCACATTCAATGCATGCTTCTTTGTGATTTCCATGGATCATGCGGTGGTGGGCTCGGCATTGCTTAAATGCCAAGAAAATTATGATTTATCAAACAGTTAATATGATACTAGATATTTTGGCTACTATGTGGATTAACTTAATACTTTATATCAACTTTATTTCTATTAAAGACCAGTAAAGTTCATATACATTATACCCATAACTCTCAAATACTGTTAAGAAAGCACCCATCAGAGAGAAAGGGGGCCAAAGGTACATGTTTCTTTTTACCATAACTTTCAAGTTTACTAATAAGGCACTCTTGTTAAAGGAATAACAGCAGTAACAAAGTAGCTGAAGAATTAACATAAAACTAAATTTCTAAGGAGAGTAATGCAATTGTGCTCCAGTTAAAACAGTGTTCTTGGAAAATGTGACAAAAATCAAAGTGAATCCATTTTTCCCATATGAACATCCTAGGAACCTAAATTTGGATTATTTACCACAACAAAAGACTAAGTTGATAAACAGAGAATAAAGTACATATTCAGATGTTAATTCAATACACAGTATAGTATAATCAAAATGAATAATTACCAGATAAGGTCATATATCTTGCCTATACAAGTGGACTGAGGTGATGAGAAGAGCGGCAGAGTTAGGGGGACGAAGGGGAAGGATAGTCTTTTAATGAAATGGGATATGTAGACTCTTTCTGGCTGAATTGACCCAAAGCTTGTTAGACTATTCTTTCTTTTAGTGATAAAATGCTTCTATAGCAATTAAGACTGACAACCATCACCCTAACAGCTTGGGAACTACAGTCTCCCCAAGGACCATCCTTACTGAAAACAGCCACTGACTCTTCAATGAGCTGGAAAACCAGCAACAATTGTTTTTATTTTACCACATATTGTACCTATGGTTGGGAGATAAGCAAAGCTTTCTTCCAATGTTCAGTGATCTTTCACCCTCATCTACACAGTTCAAAAGATTTTATTTCATTTCAAGTGTAATGCTTGAAGAGTGATGCACACTTATACTAACGACTAAAGGATTACAGCCATATATCACAACTTTAAAAATCACAATTTCACAACACTGAAAGAATCTGTTTCTTCACTGACATAGGGCAGTAAGTGAAATGACATTAAAGGGGGCAACTGTACAAAAATTCAATATGAGCCGTTTGGAGAGTATGACTTTCTTGGTATAAGAAATGTAACCCAGTCTAATGAACCCATTAATAAGATGGGTCCAATAATACTTGAAATTGGCTATGTTCCACCAACTGAAAGGGGCTAAGATGTGTTACATTATGTGTAGACAGAAAATGATGAAAGCAGATAGTCTAAGAATTAAGCATTTGGGAGATACAATATAATTAAAGAAGCAGTTATATCTAAGTTGAATACTAAGGTAGATGTGAGGGGAGAAAAAGAGCTAGCCACAAACAATGTTAAAGGGTGCTGTATTTATGACTGACTGACTGCAAAAATAAAGAAATACAATGATCATGCGGGTAGGATAATCTGTGTAAACCACTTCAGTATACAGTAGAAAATAGATACAAGAAATTGAAAACCAAAAGAAAAATATTCGAACACCTTTACAGTAATCCAGTATGCAGTACTATCACACTAATTCTTGTTTTTACTAACCTGTAAACGTTTGAAGCACTTTCCGCATGTTTCACATACATATGGTTTTTCACCTGTGTGGATCCGCATGTGCACTTGAAGCTGGCTTGCATATGCATATCTTCGTGGGCATTTTGGGCATGAAAGCCTGGAAAAAACAATACTAAACTCAAAGATTACATTCAAATTATTCAAATCCACAATGAAATTACATTCTATTGTAGACTCATACTATAATAAATGGTTATAATGTTCAGAAATACATGAGATCATATCAAATGCCAGATTAAAAATAATCATCACTGCAAGAAATGAAACTCAGCATTACCTAGTTTTATGTAAAGGATCATGAACTCTGGCATGGACAGCAAGTCGCCGAGCAGACATGAAGGATTCATCACAAGTGCTACAAACAAACTTCTGGTCATGAGAAGCCATATGTCGCTGTAGACTACGAGGACGGACATAATTACGGCCACACTTGTCACATGACCAAAGAGGTTCACGTTCACCGTGGGAAATTAGGTGCCTGATGAGAAAAACTATAAATTCAGAATTAACACCAAATACAGTGTCAACAGTGATTCGAACAATGCCAAAAGCAATTACAAATCATCCCATCAATATTCAGTTGCTATCTCTCCCATTTTATAATTGGAACTCATACAAACCTTCTTTAAACAATAAAGTTTTACATCTTTCCATTTCACTACATTCTCCAGCAGGATGCTCAACTTCTTATCCTTCCATAAATCTATGATATCTAAAATTTTTCTCACTCTCCTTATTCATGTCACTCTTTCAGATATTTCCTCTAGTTTCATGCCATCCATAATTCTACAGAACACCACTATTCCATTCTATATTTCATCAAAGTGGCAAACAAATATAGAAATGTCTTTTTTCTTCATTCATGTTCGTTGTTTCCCATGTAAGCGAAGTAGTGCAAGGAACAGATGAAGAAAAGGCAGGAGGGAGTGACGGAATAGAGTTAATTAGCACAAGGGTATAAAGGATACGACACACTGAGGTGGTCGAGGGAATCCATGGAAAGGTCCATAGAGCTTGGTTGTCTACAGGGGGCTGTGTGCATACTGCTTCCCTCTCACTCACCACTCCCATACAACTTGCCAGATATATTCAACAAACTTAAACCCATGTAATGCAAACAGCCACCTTTGTTCTTGCCTTAAACCAAGGCATTATATAGGCATTCCTCAGGCACTTCAACTTCAGCAAAACAAAAAAAATCTGTTGAATGTAATGCCTTCCAAGACCTAGTTTCTGCCCATCTCTGCCAAAAATTCCTCAGAACTTTCCTCTCTCTTTTGGCTTATCAGTAGTTCCACCTCTTGACTCAATGAATGTGCGTGGTATTAATGTAACATCAACACTAACTTGGAAACTTCACATTATAAAACAGCTAAGTCTGCATATATCAAACTGGGAGTCCTGTTTAGATGTCAAAATTTCTTTTTTTCCACACAGTTGCTCTGTTTATACAAAGGAATGATCCGTCCTTATATGGAGTACTGCTCTCACATCTGGGGTGGTTCTAGAAACCCCTGCATCTTTACTTGACAGCATTGAGCCAAAACCAGCACGACTTATCAGGTCTCCTGGAATAACTTCAAAAGTTGACCCACTTGTACTGTGCTGCAATGCTGGCTGACTTTCCCTATTCTATAGAAATTACTTTGATTTTTGCTCCTGAGCACTAGCTGCTTGTGTGCCCCCAACATCAGCTAGATAACACAATACTATATTGCTGCAGGCAACTCAAGGATGGGCCTTTAGAATATCTCTTCCTTCCCTACACCTCAAAGCTTTGGAACTCTCTATCCCTTCATGTCTTTCAAACTAACTGTGACCAGGCACTTTTAAAAGACAAGTTTATTACTTCCTCCAAAATTTGTAAATACTCTTCCTTGTGTCTTCTTTTTCCATTTCAATAACCTCTTTATATTTCAGTTAATGCCTGACCTTGATGGGGACTTTTGTTGGTGACTAGAGTATTCAATATTAACAAAAAATAAAAACCCAAACTATCCGATCAACAACACTGTCATCCCCTTTCCTGATGAATTCAATGGCAATTCCATCCACTCTGGCTGCTTTCCCACATTTCATCTAATGCAAGGCATTCACTAATTCTTTTGTCTTCATATCTTCACCACACCACTTGCCATGAATCTCGCTTCACATTCAAACAACCCTTATATGCCATCTTATCATCTAACACATTCATCAGTCCTTCAAAATACCCACAAGATCTCTTCACCTCTTCTCTGTCCGTTATCAATTCCACATCTGCTCCCTTCACTGATACCCCTATATATCCTCCTGTATTCCTCACAATGTTCACCTCCTTCCCCACAGTTTTCTTATTCTCCCTGAAGTTCACTAATACTCATTTGCCTTCTCTTTTCAGCCCCAGTATCTTCTCTTGAACTCTGCTATTTCCTCTTACACATCTCCCAGTCACCTCATTCCTTCCCTGCAAAGAATACTCATACAACTCTCTTTTCTTTCATTAACAACTTAACTTTCTCATCCCTACACTCACCACCCTTTCTCACATGCCTATATCCCACCTTCCACATACTATGCACTTGCAAATGTGAGCATTACTTCTGAAATACCTCCCATTCCTCACCCATTCCCTTAGTTTCATTGATTTAGCTCTCTGCCATTCTCAAACCAATCCTACCTGGTATCATCTCATACAACTCTCTTTTCCAAACTCACTCACTTTCATCACCCTCTTCCCACCCATATCAATTCCTCTTTTCCAAAAGCCTCAACAAACTTTCACTTTTGCCTCCACTGAGAAACAGTAAGACATCTCACCAGCTCAGCACATTTATAACCAAAGGTCTTTAATTAGCACACTTATCAATTAGAACATAATCCAATAATGCCCATTTACCACTAACCCCACCCACCCATGTATACTTGTGGACATCCCTCTTTTTAAACCAGGTATTCCAAATCTTCAATCGTTTTTTGCAATCACCACTTCTTTTTCAGCACACAGCTCCTCAAGCTGTTCTCCATTTTCATTCACAAAGGGTACCAATGCCCTCTGATTATGCTCTCATTATATACCCTAATCATTGCTCGTTATTCATCATTTTAAATCTTACTACAAATTTTCCAAACTACAAACTGTACAGCATGCAAGTTCCTGCCATTACAGAAGTTTATAGCCAAAAGAAGAGAGAACTTACAGCTCAAGATGAGCTTTGGATGTAAATCTTCTATCACAAATAGGACACTGCAACTTCTTTGACTCATGATTTATCTGAGGATTAAAAAAATATAAACATTACCACAAAGGATTTAACTAGATTGATTGATCATTCAAAAGTACCTGCCACATTGATAACAAAGGTCATTAGTAGAGGACACAACTAGAGAAATTCTCCTTAGTATCTTTATTAACAAAGGGTGATTCAGTTAAGAGCTTGAACGTGACTAAGCACAACTTGTCAAAGATATCCCTTAACTGCCACTTAACACAAGAAAGCATCATCCACTGCACAATATATAATGAATTGATGTTTCAATATTGAACAGATAAGATAAATACATAAGAACAATGTCAGTTATGATATAAAACCTCTTCAGTAACAATACTTTAACAAAGTTAAAACCAAAAGAAATCAGCCTTATCTTCCTTACTTTGTGTACCCGAGCCATATGCTCTATGAGATGTGCACGTGTGCGCACTCGACGTTTACAGGTCTGACACTGATGGCGGCCCAAAGAGCGTGCATGTGTGCCACGGTGACGGCTAAGGGCTGACTCTGATCCACAGGTCTTCCCACACTCAAGGCAGCGATGCTCATGTGCAACTGTGATGACAATAAAGCACATCTACATACAAATATTTGATTTTGAAAATTCATGTTTCACTTTCAACCACCATAAATAACTTATCAATTCAGATAATTAGATAATACAAAATGAAAGTTCACATGCGACTTTACCCTACATCATACATAATCTTTCTTTTACCAATCTTCCTAAGACATACGATATTTTATCACTATACAGCAAAACGAATGTGGCTCATACAAACTCCTTCAACACCAAGGCCTTTAAAATACATCAGTATAATGATACTCCCTTACATAGAGAACATATACTACCTTCCTCTATCTTTCCAACTTGCCATCAATCTAACCCTGACCCTATTTTCACCTACTTTACTAAGGGCTGTTACCATTCATTCCACAGACATTATTTTCCATATGACTATAAAGTCTCAACATTCCCATCTTTTTCTCTATCACACTCTATATATCTCCCTTTTAACTTCCTCATTTTAAATTCTCCAAAACATTTTTCATTCCAGATCCACTTCTTAGAAAATATACTTCAATGCATGAACTTCCTTGACTACTTAACCATTTCAGACCCATATTTCATTTGCCAACTTAGAAGAATCCATTTCTTAAACATTCGTTGCAACATCTCAACATTTTACCCTTCATTACTATCTCCATAAATCCAGGAATCAAACAATCTTTCTGAAGTTTTTCTGATGCCTTTCCTGTTCTTTGTCTTTGGTCATTTGAACCAACTTTCACACATAGGTTCCACTTTCTCACATTCAGATATCTAGCTCTTATTTGTATATTAGTTCTTCCTTGCACATTTGCCATAGTCCTCAACCTCTCAAACTTTGTCATTCCAGTATGTCAATCAATCATCTGCATTTAACAAGAAACCCTAAATGTATTCCCCTCGGGCAATATCTCGTCATAATTTCTCTTAATACACTATCAATGAAAGTATTAATAATCAACGTGGCTCAATACATTCTTTTCACAATCCAACCTAAACTTTATACAGTATCAGTCACTAATCCTTATACAACACCTATGATCATGAACTTTCCAAATGCTCTCCTTGCTATCCCTAAAACCAATCACCCACTTCATGAACTTTAAAATTCTTTCCAATATGATCTATTCCACATCCTTAACCATATCCAGAGAGTATATGCACACACTTCATTCAACCATGATTAGGGCATTCAGTTTTCTATGCCACTCAGCTACCATAAGAAAATTACAAAACAGCAGTGAAAAAAAGAATGCTAATATTGTCAACACAAATGGAGATCGATCACAACAAGTAATAAGATACCTTTCTGTTTCTCTTCTCCCTGTTGGCTTGAGTCTTGAGAATTATGGACTGTCATGTGACGTTTCAGCTGCTTCACACTCAAGAAGGATTTCTGACATTTCAGGCATATGATTGCCTGTAGAAAAATGCATTCTAGCATTAAATTTAAGAGAGAAATAAGGACTTTCATCCCTAGTAAATCTAAAACTATAAAAGCATCTCTACTTTCATATACCTTTGTCTCTCTCTTCAGTAACCTATAAAATATGTATGTATGTGTATATACCATTATCAGTGCTACCAAACTCTGCCTGCCTGTGGTTACACTGTGAGTGAAATTTACCTGTAGCAAGGCTGTTTCATCATGTTGATAAGGGAGTAAACTCTCATCAAAAATCTTCTCAATCCAAAGAAGTTCATCATTTCCCAGCTACTGAAAGTAGCACAGCCTTGGAAGTGTAGGATCCACTGGAAAAGGGTCCTGGAGTAACACCAGGACTCTTTCAAGAAAAGTGCCCCAAGGCCTCAGGATCTCTCTAACAGAGCTCTGAAAACACTCAAGAAGCCATCCACTTCTACACAGACAGGACACAGATCATGAAGCTTGCTGATGTGTGTAGGTGTTTTTATTGGGTAATTACAGAATAACTGAGAAATAAGCATTCAGTGTCTGCAGTGAGGAAGTTCCATCTTTGGCATAAGAGGTCCTGTGATATGTTGAATCTGTGTCTGTCTTGCTGGTGTGATGGGTGGTGTCCGGAACACAAACTAGAGATGGTAATTCATACAGGTCTGGGAAATGTGGTTTCAGATGGGTGTATGTCTTGTGGAGTGTTGTTTTAGACTGGTTTATGAGGGGCAGTTGTTTAATGGCTGTCAGGTCATTTTGGTTTGTATGTGTTCTTGCAGTGTAGGTTTTTTGGGATCTGTAAGAATAGGCTGCTGAAACGTAAAACAGAGGTAAGCTTTTTATTCTTATTTGGAGATCAGAAGTTAAGGTTATGGAGTGGTTTGTATGAGTAGGGTCCAGTGCTTTTGCAAAGAATCGAGTGCTTAGCATATTGTGGTGAGATTGTAGTGGAAGTATTTTTGTCTTTATGCAAGCAATGAATTTTTGTGATTGCAAGACAACCATTGATTGTTCTCAGTGGTTTGTTCTGTGTGATTTAAAGCTTTTACGTTTGTCTTCGAAAAGGTGGATGAACAAATAGGTGAGGCATATCTTAAAGTGGAGTAGATTAATTGTTTGTCAAGGTTCTGCAATTCTCTTTCTTGTCCAAGTGTTCTGAAAGGATTTAGTTTTTGTTACTTTTGTCTTATTGGTAGGAGGAGTAAATGTCATATTTGATGCCTAGAATGGTTGGGGTTTTGTTCGGAGGGAGTGACTGTCCATTTAAGGTGATTGGAGGGGATAAAGTGTCTAGGGTTAAGAGTGATTGAAGATTTATGCAGAAATGGATATACACTGTTCTAGGTGAGCCACTGTTCCAATTGCATTGTTTGATGCTGCATGCATGTTTGTTGCTGCTACTGCAGTGTCCGGGTAATCTGATGTGGCTGTATGGTCATCTGCATGTGAAAGGACCAGACTGTGCCTGCATGTGTTTTATGCTGTGACTGGGAAAGTGTTCTGCCACAAGAGTGTGTCACTGACAAAGAATAAAAAAGTAAAATTTTGTTGAGAATCTTCTCACTCTAAAGAAGTACATCATTTCCTTGATACTAACTGTGCAGCAGCCTTGAAGGGATCCTGGGGTTCTTAATTACAGAATATCATATACCCTACTTTACTTTTACACTTCAGGACCTTCTTCCACCACAGCACTCAGGAAGCTGGTCAGATCCACCAGGCTGGACTGCAGATCAAGAAGTGTGATGAAGTGTGCATTTCAATGAGTGAGAATCTGCATACTGAGTAAGAAGGGTCCTGTGACATGCTTAATCAACATATCTAAAAACAGAGATCAGTGGTGTCCAGAATGCCAATGACGGTGTAACATGTCCATGTTTGGGGAGTGCAGTTTCAGATAGGTTTATGTCTCGTGGGGTAGAGGTTTAGACTGGGTTGAAAAAGCTGGTAAAACTGATGGCTTTACAAAGAATTTTGTTATGTAAGAACACCAACCCATTATCAACCAAACAATCTACTTTGCAATACCATCTTCGAATGACTTTTGCTCAAGCAACTTTCTAATGATTTCAAAACACTGCATACTTTCTTCACTCTCCATTCTTCCCTCTTACTAGTCTCATAATTCCCATTAATTTACCTAAGCATAACTTCTTTTTCTTAAGTTCAGGCACAAGGAGTCCAAATATTATGAGTCCAATGAGAATGTAAAAACGACAGCTGAAGGATCTGATGATGGAGCTAATGTATTCCTTCCAGCTTTGTTTATCATCCAACTAATGATAAAAATGAATTATCAAGTAACATTATGCATTCAATCAAACAACTTTAAATCTAAACTAATCCATAAGACACTGGTACCTGAAGCATGCTACAATTCATAATAGATAAAAAACTTGTGTCACTTTTCTTCTAAGTAATACACATTATAACTATTTCATTTCCATATACACTCTTTCCATTATACTAACTGATGGAACTCTTCTCTTTAACATTTCCTCAACAAAAGTCCTCTGATTAAAAATCTTATCTAACAATCTTAACCTTTCTTAAAGTGTTTTTGTCTTTCACTATCATATCAGTTACTTTCTCTTGATATTTTCACCACCATTCAATCCACTTATGAAACCTTCCCATAATTTACTTTCTATCATGCATTTCTAGCTCATACAGTCTTTCATAACCCTCGTCTCTCCTAGCTCATGCACTCCCTCACAACCATCCTTTCTTCTACAGTACTACAATGAATACTTCTTCCTCAAAAGTACTTCTGTCATTCAGTGATCTTTAAATAATTTAAAGTTTCCATCTTTTCCTAGTATTGTGTATTTCCGATATCTTCTCTTATCTGAGTTTGAGAAAAAAGGGTGTACCATTTTTTCTTGATATGTAAAGTTTCCTAACAGAAAAACCAACCTGATTGTGTCCAGCTTTGTGTGTAGCAAGTTCTTCCACTGAAGGCAGGTATATATTGCACAGTCCACAGCGGTGCAAGGCTGGTCCTTCCTCTGTAACTTTCTGGAGAATCTCCTCTTCTCTTCTTATACCTTTCATCTCTTCCTCTTCAGCACCCACTACAGCCTCCATCAAATTATTAACAACATTTGTAAATATGTTACAATCCTCATCTGCTGTAGATTTAAAATTTCTACCTGAGCCTGAACTTGATTTCTCTTCAGTTGTGGAATTTCCTAGTTGGTCATGAGAATCTCTCGTGGCTGGAAGGTCTATGTTTTCTAAATTAAGATATTCTTCTAGATTATATGAACTAAGTGAAGAAGATGGATTTTCAAATAAGGATGAGTATTTGCTTAATAATATATCCACTTTATGGTCAGATGCATTTCGGACAGAAATAACATTAAGGATTTGTCTGCCATTCATCATGTGCTCTTGCTGAAGATGGATGACAAGCCAGCTCTCGTCTTCCACTACATGCTCACACCCATCCTGAGGACATTTCTGCGACCTGTGACGCCATGAGTGTACCTGCAGTGTACCAGGAGAAGTGAACCTGGCACCACAAACTAAGCAACTATGTGGCTGAAGCTGCTCTAGATGCTCCTTAACATGTGTTACCAACTGATGCTGTGCTGAAAACTTGAGGGAACAGCTAGGGCATACTAGTGTAGCAGGGTGTTTACGAACATGGGCCTTACATTCAGCAGGTGTGGATAACTGAACACCACACACTGGACAAGCAGCAGCCTTGTTCTTAATGCCATGATGGACACGAAGATGCCATTCTTGTTGACTCTCACTCCAACATTCTTGCTTACACAGGAAACACTGTCAAAATGGAATCACCATCAAAACATGAAAAATTAACAATAAAATATAACACTGTCTACATAGGTTTCCTAAAAAATATAATTTTCCAATTTGTTAATCATCATGTGGCAAAAGCAATACCCTTTAATGAAATCAAACTTTGTAAAATGGCCATCTAAAAACATTTACTCACATTAAATACTAAGCTATCACCATATCTCTTAACAGTCTTTGGCCACTATGTGAATTGCCAGCTGCGTTCCCAAAACTTACCAATTTTTCAGCATAATATGAAAGTAGCAATGGCCCTATTTTACTCCTTTCAAACAAGAAGGAAAAAACACATAAAGTTCCTAATCTGGCATTAAAATGTCCTAAAATTATCTGACTGCATGGAGGGAGGGTTGAGAAAAACAAAACCTAAGAGCAAAGCCTGCATGATGATAAACGAATAGTAAAGGACACCAAAAAATCAAATAGCTGAGTTTAAAGGGACACCAAGTAACACCATGTAGCCAACTCTTGAGCAATTATCAAACCCAATGTATATTATCATTATCATATCTTCATGTGTTTCCATGCGCTACCTCGCTAATGCGGGAGACAGCGACAAAGCAAAATAAATAAATAAAATATATA
>JAUTXX010087937.1:0-10941 GCA_032273605.1 Panulirus laevicauda
TCACGCCACACCCCATGATAGAGGCAGGGGTGGATCACACTCCACTCCACGATAGAGGCAGGGGTGGATCACACCACACTCCATCATAAAAGCATGGGTGGATCACACCACACACCTAAATAAAGGCAGGGGTGGATCATACCGCACTCCATGATAGAGGAACGGGTGGATCATACTACAATCCAAGATAGAGGCAGGGGTGGATCACACTACTCACCAAGATAGAGGCAAAAATGGATCACACTAAACACCAAGATAAAGACAAAGCTGGAAGTCCAATAGCCTCCATGTCTTTAAACGCAGTCCATTGAACTCCATGGCTGAAGACGGACTCCGCTGGCCTCTATTTCTGGAGATGGAGTCCACTGGCCTCTGTAAACGAAGTCCACTGGGTTCCATGTTTAGAGCCTGAATCCACTTGCCTGCAAGTATTGAGACAGTGTCCATCGGCTTCCATGTCTTTAGACGCAGTCTACTGGCCTCCATGTTTGAAGACGGAGTTTACTAGCCTCCATATCTTTAGACGGACTCCAATGGCCTCCATGTCAGGAAGGAGTTTACTGGCCTACATGTCTGGAGTCGGAATCCATTGTCCTTCATGTCTGAAGACAGATTCCACTGGCCTCCATGCCTGGATTCGGTCTCCACAGGCCTTAAAGTCTGGAGACGGAGTCAACTGGCCTCCATGTTTGATGACGCACAGCACTGGCCTTCATCTCTGGAGAGTGAGTCCATTGGCCTCCATGTCTTGACAAAGAGTCCCCTTTCCTCCATTTCTTGACAAAGAGTCCCCTTTCCTCCATGTCTTTAGACGGAGTGCAATGGCCTCCATATCTGGAGATGGAGTCCACCGGCCTCCATGTCTGGCCTCCGTGTTTGGAATGATGTCGACTGGCCTCCATATGTCTGGAGACGGAGACCACTGGCCAATATGTCTACGGAAAGATTTCACTGTCCTTCTGTCTGGAGACAGAGTCCATTGGCCTTCATATCCTGAGAGGGAATCCACTGGCCTCCATGTGTGGAAATAGAATCCATTGTTCTCCATGTCTCTAGACGGAGTCCATTGGCCTTCATTTTGGAGACAGAGTCCACTGGCTTTCATATCTTTATATGGAGTCCACTGGCTTTCATATCTTTATATGGAGTCCACTGGCTTTCATATCTTTATATATGGAGTCCACTGGCTTTCATATCTTTATATGGAGTCCATTGACCTCCATGTCTAGAGATGGAGTCTACTGGCCTCCATATGTGGAGACGGAATCCACTTGCCTCCATGTTTGGAGGTGATGTCGACTTGCCACTGGCCAATATGTCTAAGAAAAGATTTCACTGTCCTCAATGTCTGGAGACAGGGTCCACTGGCCTTCATATCATGAGACGGGATCCACTTGCCTCTATATGTGGAGATCGAATCCACTAGCCTCCTTGTCTGGAGACGGACTCCACTTGCCTCCATGCCCGGACATGGAGCCCACTAGACTCCATGTCTGGAGACGGTATCAACTGGCCTTCATGTCTGGAAACGGAGTCCACTTGCCTCCATGTTTTGACACGGAGTCTACTGGCCTCCATGTCTAGACACGGATTAAAATGGCGTCCATTTCCTGAGACGGAGTCAACTGCACACTATGTCCAGAGACGGATTCTACTGGCCTCCATATATTGAGACTTAATCCACTTGACTTCATGTCCTGTGAAATATTTCACTGGTTTCCATGTCTGTAGACGGAAGTCAATGACCTCCTTGTTTGGAGAATGAGCTCACTGGCCACCATCCCTTGAGATGGAGTCTATTGGCTTCTGCGTCCGGAAACAGATTCCACTGTCTTCTATATCTGGAGATGGAGTCCACTGAACCCTATGTCTGGAGAGGAATTCCACTTGCCTACATGTCTTGAGTCGGAGTCCAATGGCGTTCACGTTTCGATCCGGAGTCCTTTGACCTATATGTTTGAAGACGGACTCCACTGGTCTCCATGTCTGGAGACGGAGTCTACTTTACTCCATGTCTGGAGATGGACTCCACTGGTCTCCATGTCATGAAACAAATTTCACTGCCCTCTATGTTTTGAGACTTAGTCCACTTGCCTCTATGTCTGGAGACTTAGTCTACTGGACCCTGTGTCTGGAGACAGACTCTATTGGCCTCCATGTCTGGAGATGGTCTCCAATGGCGTGCGTGTTTCGAGACGGAGTCCACTGGCTGGCATGTCTGAAGACGGAGTTCACTAGCCTCCATGTCTTGCCACTCATTCTATTGGTCTTCATGTCTGGCGACGGAGTCCACGGGCCTCCATGTCTGGAGACGAAGTCCGCTGGCCTCCAAGTCTTAACACGGAGTAAACTGGCCTCTATGTCTTGAGACCGAGTCCATTGGCCTCCATGTCTATAGACGTAGTCCACTGGCCAATATGATTACGGAAAGATTTCACTCTATGTCTGGAGACAGAGTCCACTGGACTATATATCCTGATAAGGAAATCAATGGCCTCCATGCGTATGGACCGAATCCACTGGCCTCCATGTCTGTAAACGGATTTCTTAGCCACCATTCTTGGAGACGGAGTCGACTGGCTTCCATTTTTGGAGACGGATTCCACTAGCTTCCATGGCTATTGACGGAATCCACTTGCCTCTATTTCTGGAGATAGAACCCAATGGCCTCCATGTTTGGAGACGGAGAACATGACCTCCATACCTTTAGACGGAGACCACTGGCCTCCATGCCTGGATATGGAGTCCACTAGACTCCATTTCTGAAGACGGATTACACTGGCCTTCATGTCTCGAGGCAGAGTCAACTGGTCTCCATGTCCTGAGAGAGATTCCTATGGCCTCCATGTCCTGAAATGGAGTTCACTGCTCTCCATGTCTTGAGACGGAGTCCAGTGGCCTCAGTGTCTAGACACGGAGTACAATGGCATCCATGTCCTGAGACGGGGTCAACTGCCCTCTGTGTCTTGAGACGGGTTCTGCTGGCCTCCTTGTGCGAAGACTTAATCCACCTGCCTCCATGCCTTACTACTAATTCTAATGGTTTTCAAGTCTGGAGACGTAGGCCAATAGCCTCCTTGTGTGGAGAGTAAGTTTACTGACTTACATATTTTGAGATGGGGTCTACTGGCCTCCATATCTTGACACGAAGTCCACTGGTCTAGATATCTTTAGACGCAGTGCACTGGCCTCCATGTCTGGAGACGGAGTCCACTAGCATCGAAGTCTTGACATGGAGTCCAATGGCATCCATGTATTTAGAGGCAGTGCACTGACCTCCATGTTTGAAGACGGAGTTTACTAGCCTCTATATCTTTAGACGGATTCCAATGGTCTCTATGTCTGGAGACGGAGTCTACTGGCCTAGATTGTGTGGATTTGGACTCCACAGGCTTCCATATTTGGAGACGAACGTCACTGGCCTTAAAGTCTGGAGACGGAGTCCACTGGCCTCCATGTTTGGAGATGGACTCCATTGGCCTCCATGTCTTGACAAGATGTCCAATGGCCTCCATGTCTTTATACGGAGTGCAATGGCCTCCATTGTTTGGAGACAGAGTCCAACGGCCTCCATGTCCGGCCTCCTTGTTTGGAGATTATGTCGACTAGCCTCCATGTCTGGAGACGGAGACCACTGGCCAATATGTCTCCGGAAAGATTTCATTGTCCTCCATGTCTGGAGAAGGAGATTACTAGCCTCCATGTTTGGAGATGATGTCGACTGGCCACTGGCCAATATGTCTAAGGAAAGATTTCAGTGTCCTCCATGTCTGGAGACAGGGTCCACTGGCCTTCATATCATGAGTCAGAATCCACTGGTCTCCATGTGTGGAGATAGAATCCATTGTCCTCTGTATCTGGAGAAGGAGTTCACTGGCCTCCATGTTTAGAGATGATGTCGACTGGACACTGGCCAATATGTCTAAGGAAAGATTTTAGTGTCCACCATATCTGGAGACAGGGTTCACTAGCCTTCGTATCATGAGACGGAATACACTTACCTCTATATATATTTGGAGATCGAATCCACTAGCCTCTTTGTCTAGAGGTGGAATCCACTTACCTCCATGCCCGGATATGGAGTCCACTAGACTCCATGTCTGGAAACGGTATCAACTGGCCTTCATGTCTGGAAACGGAGTCCACTTGCCTCCATGTTTTGACACGGAGTCCATTGGCCTCCATATCTAGACACGGATTAAAATGGCGTCCATTTCCTGAGACAGAGTCAACTGCACACTATGTCCAGAGACGGATTCTACTGGTCTCCATGTGCTGAGACTTGATCCCCTTGACGTCTTGCCCTGTGACTTATTTCACTGGTTTCCATGTCTGGTGACGGAAGCCAATGGCCTCCTCGTCTGGAGAATGAGTTCACTGGCCTCCATGTCTTGAGACTGAGTCCAATCGCTTCTACGTCCAGAAACAGAGTCCATTGTCCTCCGCATCTGATGATGGAGTTAACTGAACTCTATGCCTGGAGAAGTATCCCACTGGCCTACATGTCTGGAGTCGCAGTCCATTGTCTTCCACGTCTGGAGACGGAGTCCAGTGGCGTTCACTTTTCGAACCAGGGTTCTCTGACCTATATGTTTGAAGAAGGAGTCCACTGGTTTCCATGTTTGGAGACGGAGTCCACTTTACTCCATATCGAGAGACGGACTCCACTGGCCTCCATGTTTGGAGACAGACTCCACTGACCTCCAGGTTTTGAGATGAGGTCCACTGGCCTCTATGTCCGGAGACGTAGTCCACTGGACTCCATGTTTAGAGTCTTAATCCACTGGCCTCTATATATGAAGACTTTGTCCAGTGGCCTCCATGTCTCTAAACGAATTCCACTTGCCTCCATATCCGAAGACGGAGTCGACCGGCCTCCATTTCTGGAGACGGAGTCCACAGGCCTCTATTTCTGGAGGAGTCCACTGGACTCCATGTCTGCGGACCGAGTCTACTGGCCTGCACATTTGGAGACGGAGTGCACTGGCCTGTATGTCTGGAGACAGACTCTATTGGCCTCCATGTCTGGAGATGGTCTCCAAAGGCTTCTGTGTCTAGAGACGGACTCCACTGTTCTTCATGTCTAAGACGTAGTTCACTAGCCTCCGTGTCTTGACACGCAGTTCATTTGTCTCCTTGTCGTGAGATGGAGTTCACTGGTCTTCACGTCTGGCGAAGGAGTCCACTAGCCTCCATGTCTGAAGACAGAGTCCGCTGGTCTCCAAGCCTTAACACGGAGTAAACTGGCCTCCATGTCTTGAGACCGAGTCCATTGGCGGAATCCACTGGCCTCCATGTCTGTAAACAGATTTCTTGGCCTCCATTTTTGGAGACGGAGTCGACTGGCCTCCATATCTTTAGACGGAGTCCAGTAGCGTCCATGTCTGTAGACGGAGTCCACTTGCCTCCATCTTTGCAGATAGAACCCAATGGCCTCCATGTCTGGAGACGGAGGCCACTAGCGTCCATGCCTGGATATGGAGTTCATTAGACTTCATGTCTGGAGACGGAATCAACTGGCCTCCATATCTTGAAACGAAATCCACTGGCCTCTTTGTACACTAGCCTCCATTTCTCGACTTGGAGTCAATTGGTCTCCTTGTTCTGAGATGGATTCCTTTGGACTGAATGTCCTGAAATGGAGTTCACTGCTCTCCAAGTCTTGAGACGGAGCCGAGTGGCCTCGATGTCTAGACATGGAGTACAATGGTGTCCATGTCCTAAGACTTAATCCACTTGACTCCATGCCTTGCGACGTATTCCAATGGCTTTCATGTCTGGAGACGAAGGCCAATGGCCTCCTTGTCTGGAGAATGAGTTATCCGGCCTCCATGTCTGGAGAAGGAGTCCACTAGCCTCTAGGTCTTGACACGGAGTCCAATAGCCTCCATGTCTTTAGACGCAGCCCATTGGACTCCATTACTGAAGACGGACTCCACTGGCCTCTTTGTCTGGAGACGGACTCCACTGACCTCTTTGTCTGGAGACGGAGTCCACTGGCCTATAAGTCTGTAGACGAAGTCAATTGCATTCCATGTTTAGAGTCTGAATCCACTGGCCTCCACTGCATGTATGGAAATGGAGTCCAATGGCCTCCATGTCTTTAGACGCAGTCCACTGGCCTCCAAGGTTTAAGACGGAGGTTACTAGCATTCATATCTTTAGACCGATTCTAATGCCCTCTATGTCTGGAGAAGGAGTCCATTGGCCTACATGTCTGGAGTCGTAGTCCATTATCCTCCATGTCTGAAGACGGAGTCCACTGGCCTCCATGTCTGGAGTCAGACTCAACAGGCCTTTATACCTGGAGACGGACTCCACTGGCCTCAAAGTCTAGGGACAGAGTCCACTAACCTTCATATCATGAGACGGAATCAACTGGCCTTCACGTCTGGAAAAGGAGTCCACATGCCTACATGTCTGGAGTCGGAATCCATTGTCCTCCATGCCTGACGACATAGTCCACTGACCTCCATGTCTGGATTCGGACTCCACAGGCCTCCATATCTTGAGACCTCCACTCCCCTCAAAATTTGGAGACGGAATTCACTGGCCTCCTTGTTTGATGACGTATGGCACTGGTTTCCATGTTTGGAGACTGAGTCCATTGGCCTCCATGTTTTGACAAGGAGTCCACTTGCTTCCATGTCTTTAGACGAAGTGAAAAGTCCTCCATGTCTGGAGACGGAGTCCACTGGCCTCCATGTCTGGACTCCGTGTTTGGCATGATGTCGATGGCGTCCATGTCTGAGACGGAGACCACTGACCAATATGTCTACGGAAAGATTTCACTGTCTTCCATGTCTGAAGACAGAGTCCACTGGCCTTCATATCCTGAGACGGAATCCACTGGCCTCCATGGGTGGAGCTAGAATCCACTGTCCTCCATGTCTGGAGACGAAGTCCATCGGCCTCCAGTTTTGGAGACGGACTCCACTGGCTTCCGTATCTTTAAATGGAATCCACTGACCTCCATGTCTACAGATGGAGTCTAGTGGCCTTCGTATCTGGAGACGGAATCCACTGGCATCCATGTTTGGAGATGATGTTGACTGGCCGCTGACTAATGTGTCTAAGGAAAGATTTCACTTTCCTCCATGTCTGGAGACAGGGTCCACTGGCCTTCATATCACGAGACGTAATCCACTGGCCTCCATGTTTTGAGACCGAATCCAATAGCCTCCTTGTCTTGAGAAGGAATCCACTTGCCTCCATGTTTTGACACGGAGCCCACTGGCCTCCATGTCTAGACACGGAGTAAAATGGCGTCCATTTCCTGAGACAGAGTGAGCCACTACTATGTCTTGAGACGAATTCTACTGGCCTTCATGTCTTTACACGGAGTCCACTTGTTTAGATGTCTTTAGATGCAGTTTATTGTCCTTCATGTCTGGAGAGGGAATCCACTGGCCTCCATGTTTGTAGACGGAGAACACTAGCCTCCATGCTTTGAGTCCACTGGCCTCCATATCTTGACACGAAGTTCACTGGTCTAGATGTATTTTGACGCAGTGCACTGGCCTCAATGTCTGGAGACGGAGTCCACTAGCCTCGAAGTCTTGACACGGAGTCCAATAGCCTCCATGTCTTTAGACTTAGTCGGCTGGCCTCCATGTTTGAAGACGGAGTCACCGAGCATCCCTTCTGCAGACGGAGTCCACTAGCCTCTGTATTTGGAGAAGGAGTCCACTCGGCTACATATCTGGAGTCGAAGGCCTCCATGTCTGGAGACGGACTATACTGGCCTCAATATCTGGAGACGGACTCCACTTTCCTCAAAGTCTGGAGTCGGAGTCCGCTGGCCTCCATGCTTGATGACGTAGGGCACAGGACTCCATGTTTTGGAGATGGAGTCCACTAGCCTCCATGCCTTGACAACGAGTTCACTGGCCTATATATCTTTAGAAGCAGTGCATTGGCCTCCATGTATGGAGAAGGAGTCCAATAGCCTCCACGTCTTTGGACGCAGTTCATTAGTCTCCATGTTTAAAGGCGGAGTCCACTGGCCTCTATGTCTGTAGACGAAGTCCACTGAACTTCCTGTTTGGAGACTGAATCCACTGGCCTGCAAGTCTGAAGACGGAGTCCAATAGTCTCCATGTCTTTTGACGCATTTTACTGGCCTCCATGTTTGAAGACGTAGTCTACTAGCTTCCTTGTCTGGAGACGAAGTCCACAGACCTTTATGTCTGGAGACAGACGTAACTGGCCTCAAAGTCTGGAGACGGAGTCCATTGGCCTCCATGTTTGTTGGCGTAGGGTAGTGGCCTCCATGTTTGGAAACGGAGTACATTGGCCTCCATGTCTTGACACGAAGTCCACCGGCCTCCATGTCTTTAGACAGAGTGCAATGACCTCTATGTCTGGAGACGGAGTCAACTGGCCTCCATGTATGGCCTCCGTGTTTAGAGATGATGTCATCTGGCCTCCACGTCTGGAGACGGGGTCCACTGGCCAATATGTCTACGGAAAGCTTTCACTCTCCTCCGTGTCTGGAGACAGAACCCATTACCCTTCATATCCTGAGGCGGAATCCTCTGGCCTCCATGTGTGGTGATCGAATCCACTGTCCTCAATGTCTGGAGACGGAGTCCATCGGCTTCCATTTTTGGATTCAGGGTCCACTGGCTTCCATGTCTTTAGACAGAGTCCACTGACGTCCATGTCCGGAGACGGACTCCACTGGCCTCCATGTCTGGAGACGGAGTTCACTGGCCAATATGACTATGGGAAGATTTCACTGTTCTCCATGTCTGAAGACAGGGTCCACTGGCTTTCATATCATGAGACGGAATCCACTTGCCTCCATGTATGGAGATCGAATCCATTAGCCTCCATGTCTGGAGATTGAATCCACTTACCTCCATTTCTAGATGTGGAGTCCACTTTACTCCTTGTCTGGAGACGGTATGATCTTGCCTCCATGTCTGGAAATGGCATCCACTGGCCTCTTTGTCATGATGAGGAGTGCACTGGCCTCCATGTCTTGAGGCGGAATCAACTGGCCTTCATGTGAGATGGTGTCTTATGGCCTCCAAGTCCTGAGACTGAGTTCACTGCCCTCCATTTCTTGAGACTCCGTGTCAAGAAATGTGGAGATCGAATCTACTGTCCTCCATGTCTGGAGACGGAGTCCATTGGCTTCCATTTCTGGATTCAGGGTCCACTGGCTTCCATATCTTTGGACAGAGTCCACTGACGTCCATGCCTGGAGACGGAGTCTACTGGCCTCCATGTTTGGAGATGATGTCGACTGGCCTCCATGTCTAGACACAGAGTAAAATGGCGCCCATGTCCTGAGACGGAGTCAACTTCCCGCTATGTCTTGTGACGGATACTACTGTCCTCCATGTGCTGAGACTTGATCCACTTGAATTCATGCCTTGCGACATATTCCACTGGTTTCCGTCTCTGTAGACGGCGACCTTCTTGTCTGAAGAATGAGTTCATTGGGCTCCATGTCTTGAGACGGAGTCCAATAGCCTCTGTGTCCGGAAACACAGGCCAGTGTCCTTCAAATCCGGAGAAGAGTTCCGCTATCCTTCATGTCTGGAGTAGGAGTCCATTGTCATCCACGTCTGGAGACGGGGTCGCTTGGCGTTCATGTCTGGTCCTAGAGTCCTCTGGCTTATATGCCTGAAGACAGAGTCCACTGGTCTCCACGTTTGGAGTCGGAGTCCACTGCCCATCATATCTGGAAACAGTCTTCACTGACCTTCATGTTTGGAGACATAGTCCACTGGCCTCTATATCTGGAGACGTAGTCCACTGCACTCCATGTTTAGAGACTTAATCCAATGACCTCCTTAACTGGAGACTTAGTCCAATGGCCTCCAAATCTCGAGACGAAGTCCACTGTTATCCATATCCGAAGACGGAGTCGACTGGCCTCCTAATGTGGCGACGCAGTCCACTGGCCTCTATTTCCTGAGAAGCAGTCCATTGGACTCTATGTTCTGACATGGAGTCCCTTGGTCTAGATGTGTGTAGAGGCACTGCTTTGGCCTCCATGTTTAGAGACGGAGCCCACCAGCTTGCAAGTCGCGACACGGAGTCCAGTATCCTCCATGTCTTTAGACGCAGTCTATTGGCCTCCATACCAGAAGAAGGAGTCCACTGGCCTCTACCTGTGGACGGAGTCCACTGTTGACGAGGTTCACTGAACTCCATGCTTGGAGACTGTATATACTGGCCTGCACTTCTGGAGACGGAGTCCAATGGTCTCCATGTCTTTAGACTTAGTCCACTGTCCTTCATGTTTGAAGACGGAGTCTACTACTCTCCATGTCTGGAGACGGAGTCCACTGGCCTCTATGTCTAAAGACGGAGCTCACTAGCCTTCATGTTTTATGACGAAGAGCACTGGCCTCCATGCGTGGAGACGGAATGTATTGGCCTCCATGTCTGGAGACGGAGTCCACTGGCCAATATATCTAAGGTAAGATTTCACTATCCTCCATGTCTGGAGACAGAATCTGTTGGCCTTCATATCCTGAGACGGAATTCTGTGGCCTCCATATGTGGAGATCGAATCCACTAGCCTCCATGTCTGGAGACAATATAATTGCCTCCATGCCCGGACATGGAGTCCACTAGACTCCATGTCTTGAGACGGAATCAACCGGCCTCCATGTCTGGAAACGGAGTCCACTGGCACGGAGTACGTTTGCCTTCATATCTTGGAGTTAACTGGCCTGGATGTCATGAGATGGATTCATATGGCCTTCATGTCCAGAGACGAAGTTCACTGCCCTCCATGTCTTAAGACGGATTCTACTGGCCTTGCTACTGGCCTGGCTTCCACGTCTGGAGACTGAATGCAATGGTCTCCTTGTCTGGAAAATGAGTTCACTGGCCTCCATGTCTTCAGACGGAGTCCAATGTCCTCTATGTCCCAAAATAGAGTCCACTGTCCTGTATATCTGGTGATTGAGTCCACGG
>JAUTXX010087937.1:10951-39793 GCA_032273605.1 Panulirus laevicauda
TTCCACAATCCTACATGTCTGGAGTCGGAGTCCATTGTTCTCGTCTAAAGATGGAGTCCACTGGTGTTCATGTTTGGACCCGGAGTCCTCTGGCCTGTATGTCTGAAGATAAGTGCACTAGCCTTCATATCTAGAGACGGAGTCCACTAGCCTCCAAGTCGTGACAAGGAGTCCAATGACCTTTATGTCTTTAGACACAGTCCATTGGTCTCCATATCTGAAGGCAGAGTCCAGTGGCGTCTCTGTTTGGAGACGGAGTCCACTGGCCTCTAAGTCTGTAGATGAAGTCAACTGGATTCCATGTTTGGAGACTAAATCTATTGGCCTGTAAGTCTGGAGAGGGAGTCCAATGGTCTCCATGTCTGGAGACGGAGTCCACTGGCCTCTATGTACTGAGAAGGAGTCCACTAGCCCACATTTATGGAGTCGGAGTCCATTGTCCTCCATGTTTGGAGACGGAGTCTACTGGCCTCAATGTCTGGAGACGGACTCCACAATCCTCTATATCTGGAGACGGACTCCAGTGGCTTAAAAGTCTGGAGATGGAGTCCACTGGCCTCCATGTCTGACCTCCGTGTTTTGAGATGACATCGAATAGCCTCCATGTCTGGTGAAGGAGTCCACTGGCCAATATGTCTACGGAAAGATTTCAATGTCTTTCATGTCTGTAGAGAGTCCATTCGCCTTCATATCCTTAGACGGAATCCACTGGCCTCAGTATCTGGAGATCGAATCCACTAGCCTATATGTCTAGAGACATGCCCCCATGCCCGGACATGGAGTCCACTACACTCCATGTTTGGAGACGAAACTGATTGGCCTCCATGTCTGGAAACGGAGTCCATTGGCATGGAGTACTTTTGCCTCCATGTCTTGGCGCAGATTTAACTGGCCTGCATGTCCTGACATGGATTCCTATGGCCTCCATATCCTGCGACGGAGTTCACTGCCCTCCTTGTCCTGAGACGGAGTCCACAGGCCTCAATGTCTAGACACGGAGTACAATGGCGTCCATGTCTTGAGACGGAGTCAACGTCCCGCTATGACCTGAGATGGATTCATCTGGCGTCCATGTGGTGAGACATAATCCACTTGACTTTATGTCTTGCGACTATTCCACTGGCTTCCATGCCGGGAGACTAAGGCCAATGGCCCCCTTGTCTGGAGAATGCGTTCACTGGCCTCCATGCCTTGACACGGAGTCCAATGGCCTTTATGTCCACTGGCGTTCATATTTGGACCAAGAGTCCTCTGGTCTATATTTTTGAAGACGTAGTCTACTGGTCTCCATGTCTGGAGACGGACTCCACTAGCCTCCATGTCTGGAGACAGACTCTACTGACCTCCATCTTGGGAGACGTAGTTAACTGGCCTCTATGTCTTGAGACGTAGTCCACTCTACTCCATGTTTAGAGATTTAATCTAGTGGCCTCCATATATGAAGACTTAGTCCAATGACCTCCATATCTCTAGACGAAGTCCAGTAGACTCCATATCCGAAGATGTAGTCGACTGGTCTCCATGTCTGGAGACGTAGTCCACTGGCCTCTATTTCTGGAGAAGGAGTCTACTGGACTCCACATCAGCAGACGGAGTCTACTGGCCTATACGTCCGGAGACAGACTCTATTGGCCTCCATGTGTGCAGATGGTCTCCAATGGCTTTCATGTCTAGAAACGGAGTCCACTGGCCTTCATGTTTAGGAACGGAGTTCACTAGCCTCCTTGTCTTAACACGGAGACCACTTTTATCCATGTCATGAGACGTAGTCCATGGTCCTTCATTACTGGCTACGGAGTGCACTGGCCTCCATATCTGCAGGAGTCCGCTGGTCTCCAAGTCGTGCCACAGGGTACATTGGCCTTTATGTCTGGAGACGGAGCCCACTAACCAATTTGATTACCGGAAGATTTCACTGTACTTCATGTCTGGAGACATAGTCCACTAACCTTCATATCTTGATAAGGAATCCACTGGCATCCATGTGTAGTGACTGAATCCAGTATCCTCCATGTCTTGAGACGGATTTCCTGGCCTTCATTCTTGAAAACGGTGTCGATTGGCCTGGAAACGGAGTTCCCCAGCGTCCATGTCTGTAGAGGGAATCCACTTGCGTCCATCTATGTAGATGGAAACCAATAGCCTCCGTGTCTGGATACGGAGTGCACGGCCTCCATGTCCGTAGACGGAGATCACTGGCCTCCACGCCCGGATACGGAGTCCACTAGACTCCATATCTGGAGACGGAATGAACCGGCCCCAATGTCTGGAAAAGTAATCCAGTGACCTCCTTGTCTTGACGCGGAGTACACTGGCCTCCAATTCTTGAGGCGGAGACAACTGGCCTCCTTGTCCAGAAATGGATTCCTATGATCTCCATGTCATGAGACGTATTTTGCTGCCCTCTATGTTTTGAGAGGGAATCCACTGGCCTCAGTGTCTTGAGACGGATTCTACTGGACTCCATGTGTTGAGACTTAATCCACTTGACTCCATGTCTTTCGACGTATTCCAATGGCTTCCTTGTTTAGAGACGGAGGCCAATGGCTCCTTGTCTAGATAATGAGTTCACTGGCCTCCATGCCTTGAGGTGGAATGCATTGGACTCCATGTCTGGAATCGGAATCCATTGTCCTCCATGTCTGTAGACAGAGAGCACTGGCCAGCAACTCTACAGACGGAGTCAACTGGCGGTCATGTCTGAAAACGGAGTGTTCAAGCCTGCATGCCTTACAACCGCGTCCACTGGTCTCTATGTCTGGAGACGGAGTCCACAGGCCTTCATAACTGGAGACGGACTCCACTGACCTGAAAGTCAGGAGACGGAGTCCACTGGCCTTCATGTTTTATGACTTAGGGCACTGGCCTCCATGTCTTTAGACGGAGTGCAATGGCCTCCATGCCTGGAGACGGAGTTCACTAGCCTCTATGTTTGATGACGCAGGGCACTATCCTCCATGTTTGGAGACGGAATCCATTGGCCTCAATGTCTTGAGACGGATTCTACTGGACTCCATGTGCTGACACTTAATCCATTTAACTCCATGTTTTTCGACGTATTTCACTGGCTTCCTTGTTTGGAGACGAGGCCAATGGCCTCCTTGTCTGGAGAATGAGTTCACCGGCCTCCATGCTTTGAGATAGAGTACATTAGCCACTATTTTTTGAAACAGAGTCCACTGTCCTCCATTCGTGGAGATGAAATGCACTTAGCTCCATGTCTGGAATCGGAATCCATTGTCCCCTATGTTTGTAGACGGAGTGCACTAGCCAGCATCTTACAGACGGAATCCACTGGCGTTCATATCTGGAAACGGAATGCTCTAGTCTATATGTCTTAAGACAGCTTCCGCTGGTCTCTATGTCTGGAGACCTGGTCCAGTGGATCCCAGGTCTGGAGAAGGAATTGACTGGCTTACAGAGAACACTGGCCACCTTGTTTTGGGACGGAGTCCACTGGCCTCCATGTCTTGACAGCGAGTCCACTGGTTTAGATGTCTTTAGACACAGTGCACTGGCCTCCGTGTCTGGAGACGGTGTCCGCTATCCTCCAAGTCTTGACACGTAGTCCAATAGCCTCCATGTTATTAGACGACGTCCATTGGCTCCCATGTCTAAAGACGGAGTCCACTGGCCTCCATATCTGGAGACGGAGTTCACTGGCCTCTGAGTCTGTAAACGAAGTTCACTGGACTCCATGTTTTGAGACGAAGTCCATTGGCCTGCAAGTGTGGAGATGGAGTCCATTTCCTCCATGTCTTTAGACGCAGTCCACTGGCCTCCATTTTTTAAAGAGGGAGTCTACTAGCCTCAATGTCTATAGACGGAGTCCATTAGCTTCTGTGCCTGGAGAAAAAGTCCACTGGCCTACATGTCTGGAGACGGAGTCCATTGTCCTTCATGCCTGTAGACGGAGTCCACAGGCCTTCAAATCTGGAGACGGACTCTTCTGGCCTGAAAGTCTGGAGACGGAGTCCACTGATCTCCATGTCTTTAGACGGAGTACAATGGCTTCCATATCTGAAGACGGAGTTCACTGGCCTCCGTGTTTGATGACATGGGGCACTATACTCCATGTCTTGAGACGGAGTCCTTTGGCTTCCATGTCTTGAGACGGAGTTCACTGGCCTCCATGTCTTTAGGTGGAATGCAACGGCATCCATGTCTAGAGATGGAGTCCGTTGGCTTTCATGTATTGAGACGGAATCCATTGGCCTCCATGTGTGGATATCGAATCCACTGTCCTCTATGTCTGGAGACGGAGTATATTGGCCTCAATTTTTTGAGACGGAGTCCATTGGTTTCCATTGCTTTAGATGTCTGGAGACGGTATCAACTGGTCGGAAATGTCTGGAAACAGAATCTACCTGCGTGGAGTACACTGGCCTCCATGTCCTGAGACAGAGTCAACTGGCCTTCATGTTCTGAGAAGGAGTTCCATGGCCTACATGTCCTGAGACGGAGTTCATTGTCTTCCATTTCTTGAGACGGAGTCCACTGGCCTCCATGTCTAGACATGGAGTGACATGGCGTCCATTTCCCAAGGCGGAGTCAACACTCGCTATGTCTTGAGATGGATTTCACCGGCCTCCATGTGCTAAGACTTAATCCACTTGATCTCATGTCTTGCGACGTATTGCACTGGTTTGTATGTCTGTAGATGGAGGAAAATGGCCTTCTTCTCTGGAGAATGAATTCACTGGCCTCCATGTCTTGAGATGGAGTGCATTAGCCACAGTTTTCGGAAACATAGTCCACTGTCCTCCATTTCTGGAGATATAATGCACTGAACTCCATGTCTGGAGTCAGAATCCATTATCCTCCATGTTTGTAGACGGAGTGCAATGGCCAGCATCTCTGCAGACGGAGTCCACTAGCGTTCATGTCTGGAAACAGAGTGCTTTAGTCTATATGTCTTAAGACGGCGTCCACTGGTCTCTATGTCTGGAGACCCTGTCCACTGGACCCCAGGTTTGGAGAAGGAATTGACTGGCTTACATGTATGTAGGCGGAGAACACTGGCCTCCTTATTTTAAGACGGAGTCCACTGGCCTCCATGTCTTGACAGCGAGTCCACTAGTATAGATGTCTCTATAACACAGTGCATTGGCCTCCGTGTCTTGAGACGGAGTCCACTAGCCTTCAAGTATTGATACGGACTCTAACAGTCTCCATGTCATTAGACGCCGTCTATTGGCCTACATGTCTGAAGACGGAGTCCACTGGCTTCTATATCTGAAGACGGAATCCACTGGCCTCTAAGTCTGTAGACGAAATCTACTGGACTCCCTGTTTTGAGACTGAATCCATTGGCCTGCAAGTGTGGAGACGGAGTTTGTTTCCTCCATGTCTTTAGACGCAGTCCACCGGCCTCCATGCTTGAAAAGGGAGTCTAATAGCCTGCCTGTCTAGAGACGGAGTCCACTAGCCTCTATGTCTGGAGAAAGAGTCTACTGGCTTACATGTCTTGAGAAAGAGTCTACTGGCTTACATTTCTGGAGACGGAGTCCTTTGTCCTTCATGTCTCTAGACGGAGTCCACTGGTCATGTCTGGAGACGGAGTCCACAGGCCTTCATATCTGGAGACGGACTCCACTGGCCTGAAAGTGGATACGAAGTCCACCGGCCTCCGTGTTCGATGACGTAAGGCACTGGCCTCCATGTCTTAAGATGGAGTGCAATGGCCTCCATGTTTGGATCACGTATGGCACTGGCCTCCATGTTCTGAGACGGATTCCATCGGCCTCCATGTTTTGAGACGGATTCCATCGGCCTCCATGTCTGGAGACGGAGTTTGCTGGCCTTCATATCTGGAGATGGAGTCCACTGGCCTCCATGTCATGCCTCCGTATTTGGAGATGATGTCGACTGGCCTCCATATCTGGAGACAGAGTCCACTGGCCAACATGTCCACGAAAATATTTCACTGTCCTCCATGTCTAGAGACAGAGTCCGTTGGCCTTCATGTATTGAGACGGAGATGTCTGGAGATGGAGTATATTGGCCTTTATTTTTTGAGACGGAGTCCACTGGCTTCCATGTCTTCAGACGGAGTCCACTAACCTCTATGTCTGGAGACAGTATAAACTGCTCTGAAATGTGGGGAAACGGATTCCACCGGCCTTTTTGTCTTGACACGGAGTACACTGGCTTCCATGTTTTGAGGCATAGTCAACTGGCCTTCATGTCCTGAGATTGAGTCCTAAGGCGTTCATGTCCTGAGACGGAGTCCACTGTCTTCTATGCCTTAAGACGGAGTCCACTGGCCTCCATGTCTAAATACGGAGTAAGATGGCGTCCATTTCCTGAGACGGAGTTAACTGCTCGCTATGTCTTGAGACGGATTCTACTGGCCTCCATATATTAAGACTTAATCCATTTGAACTCATGTCTTGCGACGTATTGCACTGGTTTCCATGTCTGTAGACGGAGGAAAATGGCCTTCTTGTCTGGAGAATGAATTCACTGGCTTCCATGTCATTAGATGGAGTGCATTAGCTACAATTTTCGGGAACAGGGTCCACTTTCCTCCATTTCTGGAGATGGAATGCACTGGAATCCATGTCTGGAGTCGATCTCCATTGTCCTTAATGGCTGCAGACGGATTGCACTGGCCAGTATCTCTACAGATGGAGTTCACTAGGGTTCACGTCTGGAAACGGAGTGCTCTAGTCTATATGTTTTAAGATGGCATCCACTGGTCTACGTCTGGAGACCCTGTCCACTAGATTCCATGTCTGGAAAAGGAATTGACTGGCTTACATACTTATTTTGAGACGGAGTCCACTGGCCTCCATGTCTTGACAGCGAGTCACTGGTCTAAATGTCTTTAGACGCAGTGCACTGGCCTTCGTGTTTGGAGACGGAGTCCACTAGCCTTCAAGTCTTGACACAGTCCAAGAGCCTCCATGTCATTACACTCCATCTATTGGCTTCCATTTCTGAAGACGGAGTCCACTGGCCTCTAAGTCTGTAGACGAAGTCCATTGGACTCCATGCTTTGAGACTGAATCCATTGGCCTGCAAGTGTTGAGATGGAGTCCATTTCCTCCATGTCTTTAGACGCAGTCCACTGGCCTCCATGTATGATGTGGGAGTCTACTAGCCTTCCTATCTAGGAATGGAGTCCACTAGCCTCTGTGTCTGGAGAAAAAGTCCACTGCCCTACATGTCCGGAGACGGAGTCCATTGTCCTTCATGTCTCTGGACGGAGTCCACTGGCCTCCATGTCTGGAGACGGAGTCCACAGGCCTTCATATCTGGAGACGGACTCCACTGGCCTGAAAGTCTGGAGACGGAGTCCACTGTCCTCCATGTTTTATTACGAAGGGCAAGGCCTCCATGTCTGGAGACAGACTTCACTGGTCTCCATGTTTGATGACGTAGGGCACTGGCCTCAATGGTTGGAGACGGATTCCATTGGCTTCCATGTCTTGAGACGGAGTCCACTGGCCTCCATGTCTTTAGACGGAATGCGATATCATCCATGTCAGGAGATGGAGTCCAGTGGCCTCCATATTATACCTCCGTGCTTAGAGATGATGTCGACTGGTCCCCATGTCTGGACGGAGATAGTCCACTGGTCAATATGTCTACGGAAATATTTCACTGTCTTCCATGTCTAGAGGCAAAGTCCGTTGGCCTATATATATTGAAATGGAATCTATTGGCCTCCATGAGTGGAGATCGAATCCACTGTCCTCCAAGTCTGGAAACGGAGCATATTGGCCTCTATTTTTTAGATACGGAGTCCATTGGCTTCCATGTCTTTAGACAGAGTCCACTAGCCTCCATGTCTGGAGACGGTATCAACTGGTCTGAGATGTGGGGAAACGGAATCCACTGGCCTCTTTTTCTTGACACGGAGTACACTGGCCTCCATGTCTTGAGGCGGATGGCCTCCTTGTCTGGGGAATGAGTTCACTGGCTTCCATGTCTTGAGACGGAGTCCAATGGCCTCCATGTCCGGAAATAGAGTCAACTGTCCTCCATATCTGAGGATGGAGTCCACTGAACTGTACGTCTGGAAAAGAATTCCACAGGACTACATGTCTGGAGTCGAAATCCATTGTCTTCCACGTCTAGAGACGGAGTCCACTGGCGTTCATGTTTGGGCCCGGAGTCCTCTGGCCTATATATTTGAAGACGGAGTCCACTCGTCTCTACGTCTGAAGGCGGAGTCCACTGTACTCCATGTCTGGAGACGGACTCCGGTGATCTCCATGTCTGTAGACAGACTACACTGATCTCCATGTTTCGAGACGTAGTCCACTGGCCTCTATGTCTGGAGACTTAGTCCACTGGACTCCATGTTTAGAGATTTAATCCACAACCACAATTATCTGGAGATTTAGTTGAATTGCCTCCACGTCCCTAGAGGAAGTCCACTGGCTTCCATATCCAAAGACGGAATGGACTGGCTTCCATGTCTGGAGTCGGAGTAAGCTGGCCCCTATTTCTGGAAAAGGAGTCCACTAAACTCCATGTATTCACACTGAGTTCTCTGGTCAAGAAGTCTTTAGACGCATTGCACTGGCCTCCATGCCTGGAGACGGAGTCCACTAGCCTCCAAGTCTTGACACGAGGTCCAATACCCTATAAGTCTTTAAACGCGATCATTTGGCTTTCATGTCTGAAGACGGAGCCTCTATGTCTTTAGAGGAATTCCACTGGACTCCATGTTTGGAGACTGAATCCAATGGCCTGCAAGTCTGGAGTCGGAGCCCAACGGCCTCCTTTTCTCTAGACACAGTCCGCTGGCCTCTATGTCTTTAGGAGTCCGCTAGCCTATATGTCTGGTGTCGGAGTCCATTGTTTACCATATCCCGCCTGTGCATCTTGAGACGGACTCTACAGGCCTCCATATCTGGAGACGGATTCCACTGGCCTAAAAGTCTGGAGACGGAGTCCATTGGCCTATATGTTTGATGACGAAGTGCACTGGCTTCCATGTTTGGATACGGAGTCCATTGGGTTCCATGTCTTGACACGGAGTCCACTGGCCTCCATGTCTGGCCTCCATGTTTGGTAATGATGTCGACTGACCTCCATGCCAGGAGACGGAGTCCACTGGCCAATATGTCTACGGAAAGATTTCACTGTCCTTAATATCTGGAGACAGAGTCCATTGGCCTTTATATCTTAAGACGGAATCCTCTGGCATTAATGTATGGAGATCGAATCCTATTTCCTCCATGTATGGAGACGGAGTCCATTGACCTCCATTTTTGGATTCCATTGGCTTCAATGTCTTTAGACGGAGTCCATTGATCTGCATGTTTGGAGACGGAGTGTACTAGGCCCCATGTATGGAGACGGAGTCCACTGGCCTCCATGTTTGGAGATGATATCGACTGACCTCCATGTCTGCAGACGGAGTCCACTGGCCAATATGTCTACGGAAAGAGTTCACTGTCCTCCATGTCTGGAGACAGGGTCCACTGGCCTTCATATAATGAGACGGAATCCACTTGCCTCCATATGTGGAGATCGAATACACTAACTTCCAGGTCTGGAAACCGAATCCATTTGCCCCCATGCCCGGATATGGAGTTCACTAGACTCCATGTCTGGAGACGGTAACAACTGGCCTTAATGTCTGGAAACTGAATCCACTCGCCTCTTTGTCTTAACACGGAGTACACAGGTCTGCATGTCCTGAGGCGGGGTCAACTGGCCTTTATGTCCTGAGATGGAGTCCCCTAGCCTCCTTGTGGACGTATTCCACTGGTTTCCATGTCTGTAGACGGAGACGAATGGCCTCCTTGTCTGGGGAATGGGTTTACTGGCCTCCATGTCTTGAGACGGAGTCCAATGGCCTCCATGTCCGGAAACAGAGTCCACTGTCCTCCATATCTGAGGATGGAGTCCAATGAACTCTGTCTGGTAAAGAATTCCACAGGCCTACATGTCTGCAGTCGAAGTCCATCGTCTTCCAAGTTTAGAGACGGAGTCCACTGGCGTTCATTTTTGAACCCGGAGTCCACTGGCGTTCATGTTTGAACCCGGAGTCCTCTGGCCTATACATCTGAAGACGGAGTCCACTCGTCTCCACGTCTGAAGACGGAGTCCGTCCACTGTACTCTTTGTCTGGAGACGGACTCCAATGGTCTCATGTCTGTAGACAGACTACAATGACCTCTATGTTTCCAGACGTAGTCCACTGGCCTATATGTCTGAAGACGTAGTCCATTGGACTCCATGTTTAGAGGGTTAATCCACAACCATCCATATCTGGAGACTTAGTTGAATTGCCTCCACGTCTCTAGAGGAAGTCCATCGGCCTCCATATTCGAAGACGAAGTGGACTGGCTTCCATGTCTAGAGTCGGAGTAAGCTGGCCACTATTTCTGGAAAAGGAGTCCACTAGACTCCATGTCATCACACGGAGTTCACTGGTCAAGATGTCTTTGGACGCAGTGTACTGGCCTCCATGTCTGGAGACGGAGTCCACTAGCCTCCAAGTCTTGACACGAGGTCCAATACCCTATATGTCTTTAGACGCAGTCATTTGGCTTCTATGTCTGAAGACAGAGTCTACTGGCCTCTATGTCTTTAGACGAATTCCACTAAATTCCATGTTTAGAGACTGAATCCACTGGACTCCATGTTTAGAGACTGAATCTACTGGCCTGCAAGTCTGGAGATGGAGTCCAATGGCCTCCTTTTCTCTAGACGCAGTCCACTGGCCTCCATGTTTGAAGACACAGTCTACTAGCCTCCATGTCTGGAGACTGAGTCCACTGGCCTCTAAATCTTCAGAAGGAGTCTACTGGCCTCCATGTCTGGAGATGGACTCCACTGGCCTAAAAGTCTGGAGACAGAGTCCATTGGCTTATATGTTTGATGGCGAAGTGCACCAGGCGCCACGTTCCATAGGCCTCCATGTCTTGACACGGATTTCACTTGCCTTCATGCCTTGAGACGGCGTCGTCTAACCTCCATGTCTGGAGACGGAGTCCACTTCCCTCTAAGTCTGGAGACGGAGTCCACTGGCCTCCATGTTTGGAGACGGAGTCCTCTGGCGTCCATGTTTGGAGATGGAGTCGATTGGCCACGATGTCTTGAGATGGAGTCAGTTAGCCTCTATGTCTATTGACGGAGTCCACTGGCCGGCATGTTCAAGAATGATTTCACTATCCTCCATATCTGGAGATAGAGTCCACTTGCCTTCATGTCCTGAGACGTAATCTATTGGCCTCCATATGTGGACATGGCGTCCGCTGGCCTACATGTCTTGAGTCGGAGTCCATTGTCCTCCATGTCTGGAGACAGAGTCCATTGGCTTCCATATCTTCAGATGGAGTGCACTAGCCTACACGTCTGGAGGCGGACTCCACTTGCCTCTATGTCTGGAGACGAATTCCACCAGTTTCCATGACAGGAGACGGACTCCACTGGCTTCCATGTCTCGAGGCGAGCTCCACTGTTCTCCAGTGTCTGAAGACGGACTCCACTGGCTTCTATGTCTCGAGACGGAGCCTATTGGTCTCCATGTCTTTAGACGGAGTGCAGTGGCTTCCATGTCTGGAGGCAGAGTACACTGGCCTCCATAATTTGAGACGGAGTCTTCTAGCTTCCATTTCTGGAGACGGAGTCCATTTCCCTCTAGTCTGGAGGTGGAGTTCATTGGCTTCCATGTCTGGAGACGGAGTCCACTGGCGTCCATGTTTGGAGATGGAGTCGACTGGCTTCCATGTCTCGAGATGGAGTCAATTAGCCTCTATGTTTGTTGACGGAGTCCACTGGCCGTCATGTCGACGGATGATTTCACTATCCTCCATGTCTGCAGATAGATTCCACTGGCCTTCATGTCCTGAGATGGAATCCATTAGCCTCCATATGTGGAGACGGAGTGCACTGGCCTACATGTCTTGAGTCGGAGTTCATTGTCCTCCATGTCTCGAGAGTCAGTCCGTTAGCCTCCATATCTTTAGATGGAGTTCACTAGCCTACACGTCTTGAGGCGGAGTCCACTGGCCTCCATGTCTGGCGACGAACTCTACTAGGCTCCATGTCTGGAGATGGACTCCACCGGCCTCCATGTCTGGACACAAACTCCACCGGGCTCCATGTCTGGAGATGGACTTCACTTCCTTCCATGTCTGGAGACGGAGTCTACTGGCCTCCGTGCCTTTGGATGTAACATACTGGCCTCCATGTCTTGAGACGGATTCTTCTGACCTTCAAGTTTGGAGACGGACTCCACTGGCCTCCATGTCTGAGGACGAACTCCTCTGGGCTCCAAGTCTGGAGACGGACTCCAGTGTTTCCATGTCTGGAGACGGCGTCTAATGGTTTCCATGTCTGGAGACGGAGTCCACTGGCCTCCATGTCTGGTGATGGAGTACACTGGTTTCCAAGTGCTCAAACGTAGTACACTGGCCTCCATGTCTTGAGACAGAATCCACTGGAGTTCATGTTTGGAGATGGAGTCAATTAGCCTCCATGTCTGTTGCCGGAGTACACTGGACAGGCATGTTTATGGATGATTTCGCTATCCTTCATGTCTGGAGATATATTCCACTGGCCTTTATGTTCTGAGATGGAATCCATTGGACGCCATATGTCTTGAGTCGGCGTCCATTGTCCTCCATGTCTCGAGACGGAGTCTACCAGCCTCTATATCTTTAGATGGAATCCACTGGCTTACAAGTCTGGAGGCGGAATTCATTGGTCTCCACATCTGGATACGAACTCTACTGGGCTCCATGGCTGGAGACGGACTCCACTGGCTTCCATGTCTGGAGACTGGAGTCTGCTGGTCTCCATGTCTTTAAACGGAGTGCACTGGCCTCCATGTCTGGAGACAGAGTCCACTGGCCTCCAGGTGTTGAGACGTAGTACACTGGTCTCCATATCTTGAGATGGAGCCCTCTGACTTCCTAGTCTGGAGGCGAAGTTCTCTAGCCTCCAATTCCGGAGACGGAGTCCACTGGTCTCCTTGTTTGGAGATGGAGTCGATTAACCTCCATGTCTGGAGGCGGAGTTCACTGACCAATATGTCTACGGTAAGATTTCACTGGCATCCACGTGTGGAGATAGAGTCCACTGGACTTCATATCCTCCATGTCCGGCGACAGAGCACACTGGCCTACAAGTACTGAGACGTAGTACACTGGCCTCCATGTCCTGAAACGGAGTCTTCTAGCCTCCATGTCTGGAGACGGAGTCCAGTTCCCTCTAAGTCTAGAGACGGAGTCCACTGTCCTCCTGTTTGGAGATAGAGTCCTTTGGATTTCATATCCTGATACGGAATCCACTGGTCTCCATTGTGGAGACCGAATCCACTGGTCTCCATTGTGGAGACCGCATCCACTGGCATCCATGTCTGGAGATGGATTCTCTTGTTCTCCATTTTTGGAGACGTAATCCACTGGCCTCCATAAGTGGAGACGGAGCTCACTAGCCTGCAAGTCTGGAGAGGAATGCACTTGCCTCCATTTGTGGAGATGAAACCCAATGGCCTCCATGTCTGGAGACGAAGTCCATTGACCTCTCATATATCTAGATGGAGTCCATTGGCCTCCATGTCTCGAGACGGAGACTAATGGCCTTTTTGGACGGACATGGAGTCCACTAGACTCCATGTCTGTAGACGGAATCAACTGGCCTCTTTGCCTTTACACGGAGTACACTAGCTTCCATGTCTTGAGTCATCTTCAACTGATCCCATATCATGCTTTGGAGTCCACGGGCCTTAATGTTGAGAGACGTAATCCACCTGTCTCCATGGTTTGCGACGTAGGCCAATGGCCTCCATGACTGGATACAGAGTCCACTAGCCTCAATTACTGGAAAGGAAGTCCATTGTCCTCCATATCTGGAGAAAGAGCACACAGGCCTCCTTGTCTGGAGATGGAGCCCATCTGCTTCCATATAATGAGACGGCTTCCACTGGCCTTTATGTCCTGAGACAGAGTCCACTGGTCACCATATCAGGAGACGGAGTTTACTGACCTCTATGTTCGGCGATAGAGGCATCTGGTCTCCATGTCTGGATATGGAGTCCACTGGCCTCAATGCCTTGAGACGGAGTGTACTGGCCTCCATATCTGGACATGGAGTCCATTGGCTTCCATGTCTAAAGACGGATTCCACTGGCCTCCATGTGTGGAGATGGAGTCCACTGGCCTTCATATCTTGAGACGGAATCCACTGGCGTCCATATGAATAGACGGAATCCACTGGCGTCCATATGAATAGACGGAATCCACTGGCGTCCAAATGAGTAGACGGAGTCCGCTGTTCTCCATGTTTAGAGAATGAGTCCACTGGACTCCATGCTTGGAGACAGAGTGCACTGGCCTCCATAAGTAGAGACAGAGTCCACTAGCCTCCATGTCTGGGAACGGAATCCATTTGCCTCCCTCTTTGGAGATGGAACCCGAGGCATCCATTTCTGGAGACGGATTATCTTGATCTCCATTTTTGGAGACGTAGTCCACTGACCTCCATAGGTGGAAACGGAGCCCACTAGCCTGCATGTTTGGAGACGGAGCGCACATGCCTCCATTTGTGGAGGTGAGACCCAATGGCCTCCATGTCTGGAGACGAAGTCCATTGGCCTCTCATATATTTAGATGGAGTCCATTGGCTTCTATGTCTGGAGACAGAGACTACTGGCCTCCTTGCCCGTACATGGAGTCCACTAGACTCCATGTCTGTAGACGGAATCAACTGGCCACTTTGCCTTTACACGGAGTACACTAGCTTCCACGTCTTGAGTCACCTTCAACTGGCCCCGTATCCTGCTTTGGAGTCCACTTGCCTGAATGTTCAAAGACGTAATCCACTTGTCTCCATGGCTTGCGACGTAGGCCAATGGCCCCCATGACCGGAAACAGAGTCTACTGGCCTCAATTACTGGAGAGTAAGTCCATTGTCCTCCATATCAGGAGAAAGAACTCACAGGCCTTCTTGTCTAGAGCTGGAGTCCACCAGTTTCCATATAATGAGACGGCGTCCGCTGGCCTTTATGTCCTGAAACAGAGTCCACTGGCCACCATATCAGGTGACGGAGTACACTGACCTCTATGCTTGGCGATGGCGTCTTCTAGCCTCCATATCTGGATATAGAGTCCACTGTCCTCAATACCTTGAGATGGAGTGTACTGGCCTCCATATCTGGATATGGAGTCCATTGGCTTCCATGTCTAAAGACGGATTCCACTGGCCTTCATATGTGGAGACGGAGTCCACTGGCGTCAATATAAGTAGACGGAATCCACTGTTCTCCATGTCTGGAGAATGAGTCCACTGGATTCCATGCTTGGAGATAGAGTGCACTGGCCTCCATAAGTAGAGACGGAGTCCACTAACCTCCATGTCTGGAAACGGAATCCACTTGCCTCCCTCTTTGGAGATGAAACCCGAGGCATCGATATCTGGAGACGGAGAAAATTGGTCTCCTTGTCTGTAGACGGAGTCCACTGGCCTCAATGTCTAGACACGGAGTACAATGGCATACATATAGCGCAATGGAGTCAACTGCCCTATACGTCCTGAGACGGAGTCTACTGGCCTCAATGTCCTGAGACGTAGTCCACTTGCCTCCATGTCTCGCGACGAAGTCTACTAGCCTCCTTGTCTGGAGACGGAGTCCATTGTCCTCCATATCTGGAGAAAGAGTTCACAAGCCTCCTTGTCCACCTGCCTCCATATAATGAGACGGAGTCCTCTGGCCTTCATGTACTGAGACGGAGTCCACTGGCCTCCATGCCTTGAGACGGAGTCCAGTTCTCTCTAAGTCTGGTGACGGAGTCTACTGTCCTCCATGTTTGGAGGTAGAATCCATTGGATTTCATATCCTGACACGGAATCCACTGTTCTCCATTGTGGAGACAGAATCCACTGGCATCCATGTCTGGAAACGGATTATCTTGTTCTCCATTTTTGGAGACGTAGTCCACTGGCCTCCATAAGTGGAGACGGAGCTCACTAGCCTGCAAGTCTGGAGACGGAATGCACTTGCCTCCATCTGTGGAGATGAAACCCAATGGCCTCCATGTCTGGAGGCGAAGTCCACTGGCCTCCATATCAGGAGAAAGAGCACACAGGCTTCCTTGTCTGTAGATGGAATCCACCAGCTTTCATATAATGAGACGGCGTCCACGGGCCTTTATGTCCTGAGACAGAGTCCATTGGTCACTATATCAGGAGACCGAGTCCACTGACCTCTCTGCTTGGCGATGGAGTCTTCTAGCCTCCATGTCTTGATATGGAGTCCACTGTCCTTAATGCCTTGAGACGGAGTGTACGGGCCTCCATATCTGGACATGGAGTCCATTGGCCTCCATGTCTAAAGATGGATTGCACTTTCCTCCGTGTATGAAGACGGAGTCCATTGGCCTTCCTATCTTGAAATGGAATCCACTGGCGTCCATATGAGTAGACGGAATCCACTGTTCTCCATGTCTGGAGAATGAGCACTGGTTTTCATGCTTGGAGGCAGAGTGCACTCGTCTTCATAAGTAGAGAAGGAGTCCATTAGCCTCCATATCTGGGGACAGAATCCACTTGCCTCCCTCTTTGGAGATGGAACCCGAGGCATCCATATCTGGAGACGGAGTAAACTGGTCTTCATGTCTGTAGACTGAGTCCACTGGCCTCAATGTCTAGACACGGAGTACAATGGCATCCATATCCTGCGACGGAGTCAACTGCCCTATATGTCCTGAGAAGAAGTCTACCGGCCTCCATGTCCTGAGACGTAGTCCACTTGCCTCTATGTCTCGCGACGTAGTCCACTAGCCTCTTTGTCTGGAGACGGAGTCTATTGTCCTCCATATCTGGAGAAAGAGTACACAAGCCTCCTTGACTGGAGATGGAGTCCACCTGCCTCCATATGATGAGACGTAGTCCTCTGGCCTTCATTTACTGAGACGAAGTCCACTAGCAGCCATGGCTTGACATGGAGCCACTGGCCTCCATGTCAGAAGACGGAATCCACATGCCTTCATCTATGGAGATGGAACTAACTGGCCTCCATATCTGGAGATGGATCATATTGGCTTCCATGTCTCGTGACAGAGCCTATTGGTCTCCATTTCTGGAGACGGTATCCACTGGCCTTCATGCTAGAGACAGAGTTCACTGGCCTCCATGCCTGGAGATGGAGTCCACTAGCGTCCATGTCAGAAAATGGAGTACCCTGGTCTCCAAGTCTGGACATGGAGTCGACTGGCCCCCATGTCTGGAGACGGAGTCTACTGGCCTCCATGTTTGGAGATGGAGTCGACTGGCCTCCATGTTTGGAGATGGAGTTGACTGGCCAATATGTCAGCGGAAAGATTTCATTGTCCTCCATGTTTGTAGACAGAGGCCACCGGCTTTTATATCATGATACGGAATCCACTGGCCTCCATGTGTCGAAAACGAATCCACCAGCCTCCATGTCTTGAGACAGAGTATCTTGGCCTCCATTTTTGAGACGTATTTTACTGGCGTCCAAAGTGGAGACGGAGTCCACTAGCTTCCTTGTCTCGAAACGGAATCCATTTGCCTTTATCTGTAAAGATGGAACGCAATGGCCTCCATGTCTAGAGACAGAGTACATTAGCCTCCAAGTCTTTAAACGGCATCTGATGGCCTCCATGTCTGGAGATGGAGCAAACTGGCCTACATGTCTTTAGACGGAGTCCACTAAACTTTATGTCTGGAAACGGAATCCACTGGCCTCTTTCTTTTGACACGGGGTACACTGGCTTCCATGTCAACTAGCCTCCATATCCTGAGATGAAGTCCACTGGTCTGATTGTCCTGAGACGCAATCCACCTGACTCCATGTCTTGCGACGTAGTCCACTGGCTTCCATATCTGGAGAAAGAGGCCAAGAGCCTCCTTGTTTGGAAAATGAGTTCACTAGCCTCCATGTCTGGAGACGGAGTCGATTGGCCTCCATATCCAGAAACAGTGTCCACTGTCCTCCATTACTGGAGGCCCATTGTCCTCCATATCTAGAAAAAGAGTGCACACGCCTCTTTGTCTGGAGATGGAGTCCTCTTGCCCTTATGTCCTGAGACAGAGTCCTCTTGTTCTTATGTCCTGAGAAAGAGTCCACTGGCTTCCATATCTGGAGACGGAATTCACTGGCCTCTATTCACGGAGATGGAGTCTTCTAGCCTCCATGTCTGGAGATGGAGTCCACTGGCCTCAGTGCCTTGAGACGAAGTCCACTGGCTCCCATGTATGGAGACGGAGTCCACTTGCTTTCATGTCGTGACACGGATTCCACTGCCCTCCATGTCTTTGGACGGATTGCAATATCGCCCATGTCTGGAGACAGAGTCATCTGGATCCAAATATTGACGCGGAGTACACTGGTCTCAATGTCTTGAGACAGAGTCCAGTGACCTCCATGTCCTGATATAGAATCCAATGGCTTCCATATCTGGAGACGGAGTCCTCCGATGTCTATGTTTGGGGATTGAGTCAAATAGCCTCCATGTCTGTTGACGGAGTCCACTGTCCGGCATATATATAGATGATTTCACTGTCCTCTATGTCTGGAGAAAGATTTTACTGGCCTTCATGTCCTGAGTTTGAATTTATTGGAGTCCATATATGGAAATGGAGTCCACTGGCCTCCATATCTGGAGACTGACTCCATTGGCCTCGATATCTTTACACGAAGTCTGCTGGCCTCCATATCTGCAGATGGATTGCAGTGGCCTTCATGTCTGGACACAGCGTTCATTAGCCTCTAAGTCTTGACACGGAATACACTGGCCTCCGTGTCTTAAGACGGAGTCATCTGGCCTCCAAGTCTGGAGATGGAGTCCACTGGCCCCCATGTTTGGAGAAGGAGTCCACTTACCTCAATGTCTGGAGACGAAGAAAACTGGCCAGTATGTCTACGGAAAGATTCTACTATTCTTCATGTCCGGAGACAGAGTACAGTGGCCTTCATATCCTGATGCAGAACCCAACGGCCTCTATTCCTTGAGACGGAGCCAGTGACCTCCATCTATGGAGATGGGACTAACTGGCGTCCATATCTGGAGACGGATTGCATTGGCTTTCATTTCTGGTGACGGAGTCTACTAGCCTCCATGTCTGGATACAGTGTCACTGGCCTTCTTGCTGGAGACGGAGTTGACCGGCCTCCATACATGGAAATGGAGTCCACGAGCTTCCACGTCTGGCTATGGAGTCCACTGGCCTTCATGTCTGAAGATGGAGACAACTGGCCTCTTTGTCTTGCTATGGAGTACAGTGTCCTCCATGTCTTGAGAGGAGTCAAGTGGCCTCCATTTCTTGAGATGGAGTCCACTGGCCTCTATGTCCTCACACGGAATCCACTGCCCTCCATATTTTGAGACAGAATATACTGGCCTCAATCTTCTGAGACGTAGTCCACTGCCTTCCATATCTTGAGACGGAATATACCGGCCTCAATCTTCTGAGACGTAGTCCACTTGTCTCCATATCTTGCGACGTCGTCCAATGGCCTTCATGTCTGGAGACGGATTCTAATGACCTTCTTGTCTTTAGACGGAGTTCACTGGCCTCCATGTCATGAGATGGAGTCAACTGGCCTCCGTGTCCTGAGATAGAGTCTACTGGCCTCCATGCCTTGACACTGAGTCCACTAGCCTCCATGTCTAGAGACGGATCCACTGGCTTCCATGTCTGGAGGAGTCCATTCTCCTCTATAAAAGGAGAAAGAGTACACAGGCCTTCTTGTTTGGAGATGGAGTCCACCTGCCTCCATATGATGAGACGGAGTCCACTGGTGGCCATATCTTGGAGATGGAGTCGACTAACCTTTATGTCTTGAGACGGAGTCAAACAGCCTCCATGTCTGTTGAAGGAGTTCACTGAACGGCATGTCTGCGAATGATTTTCCTGTCCTCTATGTCTGGAGATAGATTCCACTGGCCTTCATGTATTGAGATGGAGTCCACAGGCCTCCATGTCTGTAGACGGTCTATTGTCCTCCATAACAGGAGACAGAGTACACAGGCCTTCTTTTCCGGAGAGGGAGTCCATCTACCTCTTTACAATGAGACGGAGTCCACTAGCCTTTATGTCCTGAGAAGTCGTTCACTTTCATCCATGTCTTGCGACGTAGTCCACTGGCCTCCAAGTCTGAAGAATGTGTTTACTGGCTTCCATGTGTGGAGGCGGAGTCTATTGTCCTCTATATAGAGTGAAAGAGTACGCAGGCCCCCTTGTCTGGAGATGGAGTCCACCTGACCCCACATAATGAGACGGAGTCCGGTGGCCTCCACGTGTTGAGACGGAGTCACTGACTCCATGTCTGGAAAAGGAATTCACTTGCCTCCATCTATGGAGATGGAACCATCTGGTGTCCATAGCTCTAGATGGATTACATCGGCTTCCATGTCTGGTGACTGAGTCTACTGGCCTTCATGTGTTGAGACGGTGTCTACTGGCCTCCATGATGGAGGTTGAGTCCAATAGCCTCCATTCCCGGAGATGGAGTCCTATAGCCTCCATGTCTAGAGACGGAGTCTGCTGGCTTCAATGTCTTGAGACGGAGTCAATTAGAATCCATATGTAGAGCCGGAGTCGACTGGCCTCCATGTCTGGAGACGGAGTTCGCTAGCCTCCATTTCTGGCGACGATATGTACTGGCCTCCATGTCTTGGCATGGAGTCAACTGGCCTCCATGTATGGAGGCTGTCTTAAAAGTCTTGACACAGAGTACACTGGTCTTCATGTCTTGAGATAGAATCCACTGGCCTTCACTTCCTAAGATTAAGTCAATTAGCCTCCATGTCTGGAGACAAACGTAAACTGGTCTCTATATCTGAAGAGGGATTTCACAGGCTATCATGTCTGGAGTAGAAGTCAACTCTCCTCCATGTCTTTACACGGAATATACTGGTCTCCATGTCTTTAGACGGAGGGTACTGGCCTCCACGTTCTGAGATAAGAGTCCACTGGCCTTCATAACATGTCTGGAGACGGAGTCCATTGGCCTGCAAGTGTGGAGACGGAATCCATTTTCCTCCATATCTAGAGAGGAAGTCCATTGGCCTCCATGTTTTGAGATATAATCCACTGATCTCCATGTCTGGAGACTATGTTGACTGACCTCCATGTCTGGAGACGGCGTCCACTGGCCTGCATGTGTGGAGACGGAATCCTCTCTCTTCCAAATCTGGAGAGGAAATCCATTGGCCTCCATGTTTAGAAATGGAGTCCACTAGCCTTATGTCCTGAGACGTTGTCCATTTGACTCCATGACTGGCGACAGAGTCGACTGGCCTCCATGTCTGGAGACGGAGTCCACTGACCTCCATATCTTGATACAGACTACTCTGGTATCCAAGTTTGGCAACGGAGTCCACTGGGCTCCATATCTGGAGACCCAGTCCACTGGCCTCCATGTTTGGAGATGGAGTCGACTGGCTTTCATGTATGGAGACGGAATCCACAGGCCCATATGTCTACGGAAAAATTTTACTGTCTTCCATGTCTGGAGACATAGTCCACTGGCCTTCATACCCTGATATTGAATTCAGTGGTCTCCATGTATGGAGACTGAATCCACTGACCTCCATGTCTGCGGACGGAGTTCACTGGCCTCCATGTTTGGAGATGGAATCGACTGGCCTCCATGTCTGAAGACGGAATCCACTTGCCAATGCATCTACGAAAATATTTAGCTATCTACCATGTCTGGAGATAGAGTCCACTTCATATCCTGATATGGAATCCAGTGGTCTCCATGTGTTTCCACTAGCCTTCGTACTGGAGACGGAGTTCATTGGCATCCATGCACGGAGATGGAATCTACTAGCCTCCATGTCTGGAGGTGGAATCTACTGGCTTCCATGTCTGAAAACGGAGTCCACTGCCTTCCATGTTTATAAATGAAGACTTCTTTATATCTGGAGACGGAGTCCACTGGCCTCGATGTCTTGATAAGGAGTCCTCTGACATACAAGTCTGGAAACGGAGTCTACTGGCCTATATATCTGGAGACCCAGTCTACTGGCCTTCATGTTTTGAGATAGAGTGTACTAGCCTCCATGTCTGGAGATGGAGTCTACTGGCATCCAGTTGTGGAAACGGAGTCGACTGGCCTCCGTATCTGGAGAGTGAGTCCAATGGTCACCATGTCTGGAGACGGAGTCCACTGGCTTCCATGTTTATAAATGAAGACTTCTCCATGTCTGAAGACAGAGTTCACTGGCTTCCATGTTTATAAATGAAGACTTCTCCATGTCTGGAGACGGAGTCCAGTGGCCTCGATGTCTTGATACGGAGTCCGATGGCATCCAAGTCGGAAACGGAGTCCACTGGCCTCCATATCTGGAGACCCAGTCTGCTGGCCTCCATGTTTTGAAATGGAGTGTACTGGCTTCCATGTCTGGAGATGGAGTACACTGGCCTCCATTTGTGGAGACGGAGTATATTGGCGTTCGTGTCTAGAGACGGAGTCCATTGCCCTTCGTGTCTGGAGACAGAGTCCATTGCCCTTCGTGTCTGGAGACGGGGGTACCAATGGCTTCAGGTATCCAAGTCTGGAAACGAAGAACACTGGCCTCCATATCTGGAGACCCAGTCCACTGGCCTCCATGTTTGTCCATGTTTGGAGATGAAATCGACTAGCCTTCATGTCTGGAGACGGAATCCACTGGCCAATATGCCTACGGAAAGATTTTACTGTCCTCCATGTCTGAAGACCGAATCCACTGGCATTCATGTGTGCAGACAGAGTCCATCGGCCTTCGTTTTTGGAAACGGAGTCCACTGGCCTCCATAAGTTCGGACGGAGTCCACTAACCTCTATGTCTGGAAGTGGAATCCACTTATCTCCACTTATCCACTGGCTTCCATGTCCTGAGACGGAGACAACTAGTCTCCATATCCTGATATCACTACCCTCTATGTTGTGAGATGGAGTCCAATGGACTTCATGTTTGGACGCGGAGTACAATGGCTTCCATATTCTGAGACGGAGTCAAGTGGCCGCTATGTTAAGGACGGAGTCTACTGGCCCCGTGTCGTGAGAAGTAATCTACTAGCCTCCATATCTTGCGACGTAGTTCATTTAATTTCATGTTTGGAGCCAGTGATCAGTGGCCTTCTTATCTAGTGAATAAGTTTACTTGTGTCCATGTCTGGAAACGGAGTCCATAAGCCTCCATGTCCAGAAAGAGAGTCCACTGGCCACCATTACTGGAGACGGAGTCCAATGAACTCCACATATGGGGAAAGAGTACAGAGATTCTTTGTCTGGAGATGGAGTCCACATGGCTTCATATAATGAAACGGAGTCCACTGACCTTCATGTCCTGGCCTCCATTTCTTAAGATGGAGTCACCGACCTCCATGCATGGAGATGGAACTAACTAGCCTCCATATCAGGAGACAGATTACATTGGTTTCCATGTGTAGTGACGGAGTCTTCTGGCATCCATGTCTGGATACGGTGTCCACTGGCCTTCATACTGGAGACGGAGTTCATTGGTCTCCATGCTTGGAGATGGAGTCGACTACCCTCGATGTCTGAAGGCTGAATCTACTTGCCAATATATGAATGAAAATATTTGACTGTCCTCCATTTCTGGAAATAGAGTCCACTTCATATCCTGATATGGAATCTAGTGGTCTCCATGTGTTTCCACTGGCCTTCATACTGGAGACGAAGTTCATTGGCCTCCATGCACAGAGATGAAATCTACTAGTTCTCATGTCTGGAGATGGAGTCTACTGGTCTCCATGTCTGGAGACGGAGTCCACTGCCTTCCATGTTTATAAAGGAAGACTTCTTTATGTCTGGACACGGAGTCCACTGGCCTCCATGTTTGGAAATGGAGTCGACTGGCCTCCATGTCTGAAGACGGCATTCACTTGCCTATATATCTATGAAAAGATTTCAGTGTCCCTCTATGTCTGGAAATAGAGTCCACTTCATATCCTGAAATGGAATCCAGTGGTCTCCATGTGTTTCCACCTTCCTTGATCCTGGAGACTGAGTTCATTGGCCTCCATGCACGGAGATGAAATCTACTAGCCTCCATGTCTGGAGATGGAGTCTACTGGCCTCCATGTCTGGAGACTGAGTCCACTGCCTTCCATGTTTATAAATGAAGACTTCTTTATGTCTGGATACAGAATCCACTGGCCTCCTTTTCTTGATACGGAGTTCTCTGACATCCAAGTCTGAAAACAGAGTCTTCTGGTCTCCATATCTGGAGACCCGGTCGACTAGCTTTGATGTTTTGAGATGGAGTCGACTATCCTCCATGTCTGGAGATGGAGTCTACTGGCCTCCATTTGTGGAGACGGAGTCCACTGGCTACCGTGTCTGGAGACGGAGTCCACTGGCTTCCATGTTTATAAATGAAGACTTCTCCATGTCTGGAGACGGAGTCCACTGGCTTCCATGTTTCTAAATGAAGACTTCTCCATATCTGGGGACGGAGTTCAGTGGCCTCGATGTCTTGATACGGAGTCTGGCATCCAAGTCGGAAACGGAGTCCACTGGCCTCCATATCTGGAGACCCAATCCACTGGCCTCCATGTTTTGAGATGGAGCCTACTAGCCTCTATGTCTGGAGATGGAGTTCGCTGACCTTCATTTGTGGAGACTGAGTCAATTGGCCTTCGTGTCTGGAGACGGAGGCCAATGGCCTCTATGTCTTGATACGGAGTCCTCAGGCATCTAAGTCTGGAAATGGAGACCACTGGCCTCTATATCTGGAGACCCAGTACAGTGGCCCCCATGTTTTGAGATGGAGTCTACTAGCCTTCATGTCTGGAGATGGAATACACTGGTCTCCATATCTTGAGACCTAGTCCACTGGCCTCCATGTTTGTCCATGTTTGGAGATGAAGTCGACTGGCGGAATCCTTTGGCCAATATGTCTACGGAAAGATTTTAATGTCCTACATGTTTGGAGACGGAATCCACATGCATCCATGTGTCCATCGGCCTTCATTTTTGGAAACGGAGTCCACTGGCCTCCATAAGTGGAGACGGAGTCCACTAACTGGTATCCATATTTGGAGACAGATTACATTGGTTTTTATGTTTGGTGACGGAGTCTTCTGGCCTCCATGTCTGGATACGGTGTCCACTAGCCCTCATACTTGAGACGGAGGTCATTGGCCTCCATGTTTGGAGATGGAGTCGATTGGCCTCCATGTCTGAAGAGAGGATCCACTTGCCAATATATCTACGAAAAGATTTCACTGTCCTCCATGTCTGGAGATAGTGTCCACTTCATATCCTGATGTGGAACCCAGTTGTCTCCACTGTGTTTCCACTGGCCTTCATACTGGAGAAGGAGTTCATTGGCTTCCATGCTTGGAGATGGAATCTACTAGCCTCCATGTCTGGAGATGGAGTCTACTGGCTTCCATGTCTGGGGACGGAATCCAGTGCCTTATATGTTTATAAATGAAGGCTTCTTTATGTCTGGAGACGGAGTCCACTGGCCTTCATGTCTTGATAAGGAGTACTCTGACATCCAAGTCTGGAAACGGAGTCTACTGGCCTCCATATCTGGAGACCCATTCTACTGGCCTTCATGTTTTGAGATGGAGTCCACTAGCCTCCATATCTGTAGCTGGAGTCCACTGGCCTACATTTGTGAAGGCGGAGTCTATTGGCCTTCGTGTCTGGAGACAGAGGCCAATGGCCTTTATATCTGGAGACAGAATCCACTGGCGTCCACGTCCATATCCTGAGACGGAGTCAAGTGGCCGCTATGTTCTTGGACGGAGCCTATTAGCTCCCATGTCCTGAGAGGTAATCTACTTGCCTCCATACCTTGCGAGGTAGTTCATTTACTTTCATGTCTGGAGCCGGTGATCAGTGGCCTCCTTATCGAGTAAATGAGTTCACTGGTGTCCATGTCTGGAAGCGGAGTCCATTACCATCCATGTCCAGAAAGAGAGTCCACTGGCCTCCATTACTGGAGACGGAGTCCATTGGACTCCACATCTGAAGAAAGAGTTCACAGATTCCTTGTCTGGAGATGGAGTCCACATTGCTCTATATAATGAGACAGAGTCCACTGGCCTTCATGTCCTGTGACGGAGTCGACTGACCTCCATTCCTTGAGACGGAGTCACCGACCTCCATGCATGTAGATGGAATTCACTTGCCTCCATCTATGGAGATGGAACTAACTGGCCTCCATATCTGGAGACAAATTACATTGGCTTCCATGTGTGGTGACGGAGTCTTCTGGCATTCATACTGGAGACAGAGTTCACTGGCCTCCATGTTTGGAGAAGGAGTCGACTGGCCTCAATGCCTGAATACGGAATTCACTTGCCAATACATCTACGAAAAGATTTCACTGACCTTATCTGGAGGTAGAGTCCACCGGCCTTCATATAATGTTATGGAATCCAGTGGTTTTCATGTGTTTCCACTGGCCTTCATACTGGAGGCGGAGTTCATTTGCCTCCATGCACGGAGATGGAATCTACAGGACTAGCCTCCATGTCTGGAGATGGAGTCTACTGGCCTCCATGTCTGGAGACGGAGTCCACTGCCTTACATGTTTATAAATGAAGACTTTTTTATGTCTAAAGACGGAGTCCACTGGCCTCTATGTCTTGATAAGGAGTCTTCTAACATCTAAGTCTGGAAACGGAGTATTCTGTCCTCCATATCTGGAGACCCAGTCTACTGGACTTCTTTTTTTGAGATGGAGTCTACTAGCCTCTATGTATGGAAATGGTGTCTACTGGCCACCTTTTGTGGAGACGGAGTCGACTGGCCTCCATGTCTGGAGACGGAGTCCACTGGGTTCAGTGTTTATAAATTAAGACTTCTCCATGTCTGGAGACTAAATCCACTGGCCTCGATGTCTTGATACGGAGTCTTCTGGCATCTGTTTGTGGAGATGGTTTCCAGTGGTGTCCGTGTCTGGAGACCGAGTCCAATGAAGTCCGTGTCTGGAAACGGAGTCCAATGGTCGCCATGTCTGGAGACGGAGTCCACTGGTTTCCATGTTTTTAAATGAAGACTTCTATATGTCTGGTGACGGAGTCCACTGGACTCGATGTCTTGATATGGAGTCTTTTGGTATCCAAGTCAGAAACGGAGTCCACTGGCCTCAATATCTGGTGACGCAGTCCACTAGCCTCCATGTTTTGAGATGAAGTCTACTAGCCTCCATGTCTAGAGATGGAGTCCACTGGCCTCCATTTGTGGAGACGGAGTCTATTGGCCTTCGTGTCTGGAGACGGAGGCTAATGGCCTCCATGTCAGGAGATGGAGTCCACTGGTGTCCATGTCTTGATACGGAGCCGTCAGGCATCCAATTCTGGAAACGGAGAACACTGGCCTCCATATCTGGAGACCCAGTCCACTGGCCAGAATGTTTGTCGATGTTTGGAGATGGAGTTGTCTGGCCTGCATGTCTGGAGACGGAATCCACTTGCCAAAATGTCTACGGAAAGATTTCACTGTCCTCCATGACTGGAGACAGAGTCCACTGGGCATCATACTCTGATATGAATCCAGTGGTCTCCGTGTTTGGAGACTGAATCCACTGGCATCTATATGTGCTGACGGAATCCATCGGCTTTCATCTTTGGAGCCTGAGTCCACTGGCCTCCATAAGAGGAGACGGACTCCACCAACCTCCATGTTTGGAGAAAGAATCCACTTGCCTCTTTGTCTTGACAAGGAGCACACTGGCTTCCATGTCCTGAGACGGAGAGAACTAGCCTCCATATTCTGATATGGAGTGCAGTACCCTTTATGTCTTGACATGGAGTCCAATAGACTTCATGTTCAGACGCGGAGTACAGTGGCTTCCATATCCTGAGACGGAGTCAACTGGCCGCTATGTCTTTGGACGGAGTCTACTGGCCCCCTTGTCCTGAGAGGTAATCTACTTGCCTCCACATCTTACGAGGTAGTTCATTTACTTTCATATCTGGAGCCGGTGATCAGTGGCATCCTGGTCTAGTGAAAAAGTTTAATGGTGTCCACATCTGGAAACTAAGTCCAATAGCCTCCATGTCCAGAAAAAGAGTCCACTGTCCTACATTAGTGAAGACGGAGTCCATTGAACTCCGCACCTGGAGGGAGAGTACACAGATTCCTTGTCTGGAGATGGAGTCCACATGGCTCTATATAATGAGACGGAGTCCACTGGCCTTCATGTCCTGTGACGGAGTCGACTTCCCTCTATTCCTTGAGACGGAGTCAGCGACCTATATGCATGGAGATGGAATTCACTGGCCTCCATCTATGGAGGTGGAACTAACTGGCCTCCATTTCTGGAGACAGATCCCATGGGCTTCAATGTTTGATGACGGAGTCTTCTGGCCTCCATGTCTGGATACGGTGTCCACTGGCCTTCATACTGGAGACGGAGGTCATTGGCCTCCATGTTTGGAAATGGAGTCAACTGGCCTCCATATCTGAATACGGAATCCACTTGCCTATATATCTACGAAAAGATCTCACCGTCTTCCATGTCTGGAGATAGAGTCCACTTCATATCCTGATATGGAATCCAGTGGTCTCCATGTGCTTCCACTGGGCTTCATACTGGAGACGGAGTTCATTGGCCACCATGCACGGAGATGGAATCTACTAGCCTCCATGTCTGGAGATGGAATCTACTGGCCTCCATGTCTGGGGACGGAGTCCACTGCCTGACATGTTTATAAATGAAAACTTCTTTATGTCTGGAGACGGAGTCCACTGGTCTTCATTTCTTGATAAGGAGTCCTCTGGCATCTAAGACTGGAAACGGAGTCTACTGGCCTCCATATATGGAAATCAGTCTACTGGCCTCCATGTTTTGAGATGGAGCCTACTAGCCTCCATTTCTGGAGTTGGCTTCCATGTTTATGAATGAAGACTTCTTCATGTCTGGAGACGGA